>VXBI01006136.1:0-52548 GCA_013397375.1 Toxostoma redivivum
TACTATAATAATAATAAATAATATATAAAAATTAGAAGTATATGTGTAATATTGCCAACTCTGCTTTTATAGGACAGATTTATTTCTTTTTCTTCAATAATCACAATTTCATGGAGTCAGGTCATATCTTGCAGGATTTTAAGATTCTTCTATTTGTTTGAAATCTCTCCCCTTTAGGATTTTATTCATCCTATATACAATTGAACAAAACTAAAATGAAATTCATGGTATTAACACCTTTTGGTTGTGTTAATTTTGACCTTATCAGTTTTTAAGATCTACCATTTATAGAGCAAATTTTGAGTTCCAAGTGCATTTTTTTGTTTGTTTGTTTTAGGTAATGATCATTTTGTTTCAAATCCTTTTCCTCATTACAGACCAAAGTCAGCAAAACAAACGAAAGCCAAAATCTAAAACTTGTGACTATGAAAAGATGAGGTAAGAAATTCTATTTATTTCAAAATTTATTATTATTTTGAGTTATTTTATGTAAGATTAGTACAACTTGGATTTGCTGCTTGCTCATTGCTAATGGCTTTGTGTAACTTTTTACATCCTGATAGTGGATAAAATTCCCAGAATTCCAGTTTTTCTACAGTTATTACTTGAAAATTGAGTATCTTCCTCTCCCAGCTGACTTTTAGTAAATGAAGGCATAATTTGAATATTTGCTGTTAAAGCAGAGGGGTCACAGGAGTTTTGTTTCAGTTGTTCCATCCAGAGTTACAGCAATAATTGTAACTCACTCCTTTCCAAGGCCTCTTTGCACCAAATAATTTTTCAAACTCCTCTGACACTCCCTGAGCTCAGGAAAAAGATGAAATCTGGTTTTATGAGTTTTATGTTAGGATAGAACTTTGCTTGGAATCCTTTAGTTGTTTGTTGACTCCAATTTCCACTTAAAGCACCATCAAAAATCTGATTTTAAGGCCAGGGATGCTCCTGTAGAGCAGGAATGGGAATGGGGCCAAAATTGAATTAATTGAGGTAAAACTATAGATTTTATAGATAATATTTATGCTCCCACTTAAAACAGAGTTTATCAGAGGAAATAATTCATCATTTCCAGCTGCATGCTCCAGAGATTTCTGGTTGTGTTTAGGATGAGAATTGGTTTTTTACATGGAAATTGGGAAGTTTCCATTAAAGATAATTTTTCCAAGGTGCAGAAGAGCCCAAGCCTTTAGGAAATTGCATTATTCCCAATCCTTATCTAAGTGTGACCACAAATCCAAAATTCTTTTAATCAGCATTTATTTCAGTGCAGTCCTGTTGTTTTCCCATAATTTTTTTGAGTGCCAGTGTAGGTAGGAAAATTGGAATTTTGAAAATTGAAATTTGAAATTTTGCCACTGGAGAGGTCATTTCAGTGAGTTACCAGTGACTTCTTTTTCCTTTCACTTCAAGGAGGGGGGAAAGTTTTTATTTACTATTTATTTATTTATTACTATTTATTTATTTATTTACTGACTATGGAACAAATGCTCTTTAAAGCAGCTGAACCAAAATTTCGTCAGACCAATGAAAATCACAATTCATTGAGAATAAATTGAGATTTTAAGCACATTTACAACCCCCATCCTGTTTTTTGTAGGGATCATGTGGATTTGAAGAAGGAGTCTAAAGCCATGGAGGATAAAAGTTTCTGTGCTGTGCCACAGGTAATGGGAATTCAGCCCTAAACTGGAAATTATTTGTCATTTCTAGGAACATTGCACAAAATCTTGGTTAATTCCAAAATTTAACACTCTGTGCTCAGTGTGGCTTTGATCAGAGGCAGAAATTCTGTGTTTACATTGATTTAAATTGATTTATTCTGTTCTTTTCTTCTCCTGCTGTAAAACCTGGATTTAAAAAGCCCTTCCCAAATTTCATTTAAATGTTTTCCAGTGTTGGATGCATTTGGAAATCACCAATTTTGTGGAATTTAAATTCATACATTGAGGGAAAATTCTCCTTCTCTGGTCTTAGCACCAATAAATTCCTGAAGGAAATCATGGGGATGAACATAATTAATTATTTCATCTCTGTTAATTGGGGGATAGAGATACCAAAAATCTCTATTCTGATTAAATACCTCACAGGACAAAAACTGAATTTAGGAGGTTCTACCTGCACTAAGACCCCTTATTTCCTATAAAATATTTCTTTTTGTTTTGCTACTTTTTTGCTGGTGTTGAAAAGAACATTTTCATTAATTTAATCTGCTTTATATCTCATGTAATTTACCAGGAGATTAATACAATTTATTCTGTTCTGTAACTCCATGGGACAGCATTAACCCAGGAGTTTTAGGAAGTGAAATCTTTATTATTTACAGTGTCCCTGCTGGAAATTCCTGCAGATTTCAGGAAGTATCAATGGTGAAAACAAAGTATAATTTGAACATAACATAATAACAAAAGCCAGAATAAAATAATGAACTCTGAAACCTTCCAGCATGGGCTGAGCTGGACACAAAGTGTTGCAGAATGAAACAATTCTCAGCTGTTCCAGAAACATTTGGATACAAAAAGTGGGGAAAAGCAGAAATTTGGGTTGTGCTTTTGGGTTTTTTATATGGAAAAAAAATTAAAATGATGCTTGAACTGAAGTTGCAGCTTTCTGGAGAGAAATTTAGAATAAAAACTAGATTTTTCAGAGATTAGAAGCTCTATGAGAATTTAATCCTAGAGTTTTATAAAAATGCACTTTGTTTGCTGCTTGTAAAGTGGAATTGTGGTGAAACAATTGAGGATGCAGAATTTCCACTTGGCTGTGGTAGAAGTATTTTAGAACTATTTTAGAACTATTTCAGAACTATTTAGAACTATTTAGAACTATTTAACCAAAACGAGTATTTTGCTTGCTTTTGAAAACAAAAAACAAACAAACACCAAAGAAAAAACAAAAACCAAATTAAAACCAAACAAAAAAATCCAAAACAAACCAAAAAAAATCCCAAAAAGAAAAGAAAAAAAAAAGATAAAAAATGTTGTTTTCTTTTGAACTTAACAGTGTTTTAAACATTGCAGGTGGATTTCAGTGCAGATGGAAAATCCCTTGGGCTGGAGGGTGCTGCAGCCTCAGTGAGCAGGGATGGACCTGTTTTATTACCCCTGCTGAGAGCCCTGAATACTCCAGAATTCACGGTAAACTCTGAGAAATAATCTGGTTTTTTCCCCCAGAAATCCAAATTTCTGCCTTCAACCCCCTGTTCCATCCTTGCTTCCCCCATAACAATTCTGATTATTGTGTTGGCTGCAGGGCCAAGTGCAAATTGTGAGAAGAGGGTGGAAAAAAACAACCCAGCAGCAGCACAGGATGTGTTTTGGGTGCAGTGTAAAAATATTATTTATATATTAAAAAAAAAACAAAAGAGAAAAAGAGAGGAAAATTGAGGTTTTTTTTTAGGATTGGCTGATTTTGGCTGCACATTCCAGGTGGATTTCAACACTCTGCCAGAGGATGTGAAGTCCTTGGCTCGGGATGGCTGCAAAGCCCTGCTGGAGCAGCAGTGCCATGGAGCTGAGAGAGCATTTTCCCAGCTCCTGAGCATCCTCTACACCCCAGGATTTTCGGTAAAATCAGCAAAATTCTCTTCTTTGGGACAGTGATGGAGTTTTCAGCATCACTTCCTTCAAAATAATCATTATTTTAGTGAATTGTTAGCTGGGAAAAATATGGTTGGGAAAAATATTCCTTATTATTTTGAGGATGTTACAAACACACACCTGCATTTATTTCCAAAATATTCCAGATTAAATTTCTTAGAAGAGTAATACCAAATATTTGGATCAAATATTGCATTTTTTTAATAAAAACACCATTGTTTATTGGGCAAAATATTGTTGGGAAAATATTCTGTAATATTTTGAGGATGTTACACACACACACACCTGCATTTATTTCCAAAATATTCAAACTCAGATTCTTAGAAGAGTGAAACCAAATATTGGGATCAAATACTGTGTTTTTTTAATAAAAACACCATTGTTTATTGGGCAAAATATTGTTGGGAAAATATTCTGTAATATTTTGAGGATGTTACACACACACACACCTGCATTTATTTCCAAAATACTCCAGATTAAGTTTCTTAGAAGAGTAATACCAAATATTTGGATCAAATGTTGTGTTTTTTTAATATAAACACCATTGTTGGTTGGGCTTGATGATTTTCAAGGTCTTTCCTGTGATAGTCAGATGAAACTTGATTCATAAGAATTAAGGGTAAAAAGGGTTTTGATGGCAAATTCTGTGAAATTTGGTGTCTGTGTATCCTTACCCAGTCAAGGCACTGACCCAAAAGTCATCCTGGATTTCTCTTCATTAATTTACAATATTTTTACCATGTTTTTATTATGCTGTGATTATAATTTGACTTTTTTTTTTAGCAGTATGTGAATATTCTTAATATTAATTATGTTATACTCCTCTATGGACATGCCACTGCCCTCCTGGGAATGGGACATCCTGAGGTAGGATAAGAATTTATTTGTATTTTTATTTATCTATATATTTATTTTTATCTATTTCATATTTAAATACTGCCTTAATTCCAATTTCTAGCACAAGCAGTTTCCCATCCATTTATTTTTATTTTCCTAACTGAGAAGAAGAGGGAGGAAGGGAAACCTCAGGACACATTTTGGAATTGTACAGTTGAATATCTGGGACTAAATCCTTGATTATTTTGGATTAATTAGGCTATCAAATAAAATTTCTTTGTGAGATTCAAGTGAGCCTCTAAGTATCAAGGAATTACAGTCAATAATTTTTCTTTCTGCTCTGCACTGGTGTTTTGAACATAAATATTCTGTTCCTAAAACAAGAGCCAGGAATTGCTTTGAGTTGTGGAAAATGCAAAGCCAGAGCTGGGTTTGTTTTTTTTGGGTGTTTCTTCCTGCAGTGTTTGGTAATATTCAGTGTCTTACAATGGATTTTAAAATGAGCTGAGCTCAGTCATTTAATTCCTTTATGCTACAGCAAGTCCATGTTTACAGAATAAATTGGTTTTTTTTTTTTTAAAGAAAGGGAAGTTTTGCCTGTGATCACAAGGGTGTGTAAATCCATTTACTGTTCCTAAGACTGATCAAGGAATGGGACTCACTGACCCACTCTAAAGGAGGAAAAACCCAGGAAAAGTGGAAATATTCTGGCAAAACTCCAGTGTTTGTGTCTCACATTTCTTTTGAAGGCATTGGCAAAGGCTGAAGATCAGTTTAAGAAAATAATTGAGGAATATCCAGAAGAAAGTTATTTTTGTTTGGCACACTATGGAATTGGAAAGGTTTACCTCAGGCAAAACAGGTTGGTCTGATGGGAAATTTCAGGGTTTGATGGGAAAAATCTTTTTATTTGAGGAGCTGTGCGTGGTGAGGGCTTTAATTATTCTGTGTTAATCATGGAATTCATCCACCAGGTGAATTTAATACAGTGCATTTAATACAGGTGGGGGTTTGTTCCTGCTGAGGAGCAGATTTGGGGGAATATTTGGGATTCAGGGATCACAGCCCTGCAGGGGGGGAGAGCTCAGAGGAAAAGAACAAAACCTCTTTGTTCTGGGGAGAAAAAAATGCATCCTGGAGAAATGTGAGTTTATCTCATCCCTGGGGAGCTGGGGAGTGACCTTGGGCTGAGATAAGGCTCCAGTGAGTCACAGATTCCCTGGAGCTGTGACACAGGGACACATTCCAGAGCTGGCACATCCCAGAGGGACACGACAGGGAACAAAGTGAGAGAAAAAAAGCAAAAAGCAAAAAGCTGGAGCTGCTGCCACCCATCCAGGGATTCCTGGTGGGGTTTCTCCCTGCTGGGAATCCCAGCTGCCATGGGGGCAGGAGCTGTGGGAAGCTCGGGGGAGGATTTTGGGATATCCCTGGTGCTCTGGGGGATCAAAATCTCCCCTAAAGGCTCGTGGTGGGCTGGCTGGGAGCTCCTTATGCAGCTGGGATCTGTGGGAAAAGGGAGGAATTCCATGGGAAAGCTGCAGGGTGGAGGTAAAGACAGGGAGAGCACTCACAGGAAACACTCAGTGTAAGGAAAAATCACTTTTATTGCCCAATAAAATAGAACTGGAGAGTGGGGAGCAAGGTGAAACCACTAAAATCACCTTTCTCCCCTCCTTTATCCCAGGCTGGAATTCACTCCCTCATCCCTGACTCTGCTCCCTCTGAGCTGCTCAAGGGATGGGGAGTGGGGGAGGTTTTTTCCCCCTGGAATAAAGGAGTTTTTGTGCAGATGTTTTTCCTTTTATCCCTGCTTTCCTGGAGGTGCCAGAGCCGTGCCCAGCTGTGGCTGGGTGGCTGCAGCTGGAATTGGGGCTGTGCCATTCCTCAGGGAATGGTCCCCACCTCCCTGCCCGCCCTTGCTGTCCCAAAATAATGCCAAAGAAATAAGTTTTGATATCAAACCTTCTCCCCTCCTCCTGTGGGATGGCTGGCAGCACCTGCTCAGGGCGTGGAGGATGCTCAGAGGGAGTTCCACCTTCCTGCATGGAATCCAGGAATCCCAATCCTGTCCTTGTGGCTGATTTCCTGACCCCCAAAAAGTCCCTGCCCAGGTGCCAGCACTGTGGCCAGCCAGGCTCCTCCAGGCAGAGCCATTCCCAGTGGCTGAGCCCAGGGAAATCCCAAATCCAGGCAGCAGAGCGCTGTCAGTCCCTCATCCTGCATTCCCACATCCATTGGGAATTCCCAGTTGGATCCCTGGGGAGCACAGCCTCATCCTTGCCTGCATCCCTTCTGCCTCACAGGAATAAAATAAATATACCTGGGGTGTTTTATCTCAAAGATAACCAGAAAATTCCGTGCCTCAGGTATTGTCTCATCCCCCACCCTCTCAGTCACCTCTCTTTGCTCCTGCAAGGATAAAATGAGTGGTGGGAATTTTAGGGAGGTCTTCCCAGGAGATGTGAGTGTGTTTTATCTGTTCCAAACTCCAGGTTTGCCCATGCCCTGGACCAGTTCCTGAGGGCAAAGCTGATGATTGATTTCAAGTTTGTCCCTGAAGTTTTAACCTGGCCAGGAACAACGCAGGTCATCGAGGAAACACGAATAGACAATTTACAGGTATGCTTAAAAAAAACAAACAAACAGAGAATTGTCCAAGATCCAGGGGAGATGAGGAGTGAGGGAAGGGTGGGAGGAGCAGGGCAGGCTCTGAGCTCAGGGAGCTGCAGCACCGAGGCTGGAATTCAGTTCTGCTGCTTCTGCACAAGGGAATTGTGCAGGCCAGGGGGGTTTGGGGAGCAAGCATTGTGTCAGCTCTCCACGTGGGGCAATTTTCCATTTCTCATTTTCCATTTCTCATTTTCCATTTCTCATTTTCCATTTCTCATTTTCCATTTATCATTTTCCATTTATCATTTTCCATTTATCATTTTCCATTTATCCATTTTTCCATTTATCCGTTTTTTCATTTATCATTTTTTGGGGTTTTTTTCCTTCTTTTCATTTTTCATTTTTTTTCCCCCCCCCTTTTTCTTTTTGTCGTTTTTTGGGGTTTTTTATTGTTTTTCATTTTTCAATTTTTTCATTTTCCGGGTTTGTTTAATTTGTTGATTTTCATTTTTAATTTTTTTCAGTTTTAGCTTTTTTTCATTTATCATATTTTCCTTTTTCTTTTTTTTTTTTTTATTTTTTTTTTTTTTTCCTTTTTTTTTTTTTTATTTTTTTTTTTTTTTCCTTTTTTTTTTTTTTATTTTTTTTTTTTTTTCCTTTTTTTTTTTTTTATTTTTTTTTTTTTTTCCTTTTTTTTTTTTTTATTTTTTTTTTTTTTTCCTTTTTTTTTTTTTTATTTTTTTTTTTTTTTCCTTTTTTTTTTTTTTATTTTTTTTTTTTTTTCCTTTTTTTTTTTTTTATTTTTTTTTTTTTTTCATTTTTTTCATTTTTCGATTTTTTCATTTTCCGGGTTTTTTTAATTTTTTGATTTTCATTTTTAATTTTTTTCATTTTTCGAGTTTTTTTAATTTTTCTTTTTCATTTTTAGTTTTTTTCATTTTTCGTTTTTTTTCAGTTTTAGCTTTTTTTCATTTATCATATTTTCATTTTTCTTTTTTTTTTTTTTTTCATTTTTTTCATTTATCATATTTTCATTTCTCATTTTTTCATCTCTCATGTATCAGAGGTGTCCAAGCCTGGGTGTGGCACTCAGTGACAAGGTTGTCACAGCTCAGCTCTTGGAGCTCCTTTCCAGCCCCAATGATTTTGGGATTTTGTTTGATTCTCTTCCATGCACGTTCCCAAACTTCCAGCTTTGAACCCACAACAATTCTGGGAAGAAGTGCTTAAAAACCTGAGCTGGCAAAAACAGGAAGCTGAAAATTTAAAACAAAAATAGGAGACTTTCCTGGTTAAAACATTGGGATTTATGTGGTAAAATTCCCAGTTTGACTGGAAAAATCTGGCACCAGGAGCTGGAAGGTTTTTCAGTGAATGTGACAGCAAAGGGTTAAAATATTTTTAAAATCCTGGGAATTGCATCCAATAGATTCAAGGATGGAAAGAAAAGTTGGGTCTGGTAGGGCTGGGAAAGGGAACTGAGCCCTGGGAACAAATCTTGAGCTTTGTCTTTTCTAGATCACATGAAGCTACACCTGTGTAATCATCATTGATAAATGATGTGATTGTTAAATGTAATGATTGGTAATTGAATGTAATTATTGTTTAATTGTAATAAGAATCATGAGAAACGATGTAATCGTAACAGGAATCATGAGAAAGGTTTTTGGGGGCCTGATGGAAATGACAGGAATTCATGCTTGGATAAGATCAGTGTGTACACTAGAACAATCTGGGTTTAATAATTAATGTATGGTTATATAATGAAAAGGGTATAAAAACATGTTCATCTGGGATCCGTGTCAGTCAGATTTGGGTCTGCAGCCCTGATTCCCAGAGCTCTTCAATAAAAGCAAATAATCATTCTGGGATTGTGGGTTCAACACTGACAAATGAATTGGCCAGATTCCCAGGGTTTGGGGTAGAATCAGCATTTCTGGGCTTTTTCCTACCAAAAAGCCACCTCAGGGTTCCTGCCAGGCAGTCTGGATCCAGAGTCCAGTCCCTGGGACCTGGGGACAATTTTCATTTGTGCCAGGCTTTAGCAGGGCTCTGTTCTGGGGGATGTTTCCTGATCTGGGCTCAATCCCAGCCCTGGTTTCCATTTGCACATTCACTGATGCCTTTCCCTCAGCAATTATCCTGGGACATCCCCTGGCTCCCCAGGGCCAGGTCTGAGCTTGATCCTTAGCCCAGATGTCACCTGAGACACTCTGGAAGTGCTGGGAATCTTCAGAAATAACCAAAAAACTCCATTTTTTTTGCCCCATAATCTGTTTTATCATTTGGACAATGATAAAACCCTCTGGAATGGGTCAGGATGTGAGACACTGGCTCAGGATAAACCTGAATTTTTACTTTTTTTTTGTGTGTGAAGCTGTGAGCACTCAGCTGCCAGCACTTCAAGCAATCCCTGGAATATTTTGGCCATAAAAGGCCAATCTTCCCTGACTTTCACTAGAAAAGAGTTGGTTTTTTTGGGATTAGTCACTGCTTTTCCAAGAGGGAAGTGTTTCACTGCAGTCCCCAGGAGTTTGTGAGTAGATTTTGAATATTTTCCTGGTTTCTGTGCAGTTTGTCTCTCATAATTCTGTGTTTTCCAGATGGCTTTAAGGAATTGTATTGAGAAATGTAAATTCCCTCCAGAGCCAGATGCTGTTTGTCGATACCATCAGTGCCATGGCTACTCCAAAATCCAAATATATTTTACAGACCCAGACTTTAAGGTAAATTTCCAGCTGAGAAAGGTTTGAGAAGTAAAACTTGGCATATTTTCTGCCCCTTTTTATAGGATCTGCTAAGCTGAGCACTGCTTTTTGTTGTGATTTTATTTCAAGATGTTCCATTTTTGCCATTTTTAGGGTTTTATACGTGTTATTTGCTGTCAGCAGTGCAGAGTGGAGTTCCACATCAGCTGCTGGAAAAAGCTGAAAACAACGAGCTACAGTGATAAAAATGATAAGGTGAGGCCTTTGCCAGACTGGAATTTTTAATTTTTGTAAGATCCTAGCATTGAGATATGTAGAGGAATTCCACAAAATTCAGCAGCCAGGATAAAATAAAGGAAAATAAAGAACTAAAAGTATTCTGGAAGTTGACTCTGGGGTGTGAAGTTGGAAGAGGGAGTAAAAGAATAAAAGATGCCACAGATTTTCCATGATTTTTGATTTTCAGCCCTTCCCAAATCAGCTCTCAGTCAGCATCCAGGAAGAATTTAGGATTGTGCTTCCTTTAATTGCTTTGCTCACCTCAAATTAAGGAATTAATTTGTGTCAGGACATAAATGGTGTGTGGATTTAAATGCCTTTGTGTGTGTTCTTTTCTCCTGCAGGATTTCCTTAAGGAAATGTGTTTTACTCCTGATTGTAAAGGACTTATTTCAAAAATAGTTATTTTCAGTTCTTCTGGGCTGGTAAAATGTGAAGTAAGTATGGTGGTATTTTATATTAAATTAATTAGAATATTAAGGGAGGTAGAGTGAAGATGAGAATGTAACTGCAAAAAATATTGTGCTGCCTTGACTCCAGAATGTGAGGATTATTTAGGAATGTTAATTTCCTGTTCTAGTGGAGCAGGAATTGCCTTGTGGTGTTGGTCAGATTGTCATGGATGGGAACTGGAATTCAATAAATTCAAGAATCCTTCAGGAATAACTCCCCAGAGTCCCAGGGAAATTGAGAATTCTCCCCAGGGCGATACTGACCTGGGAGAAGCAGGAATGATTGTGGGGTTTGTTGTGTCATAACCCAAATTTAATTCCTGTCCTATCCCTTATCTTGGTAGTTTGAACAAAAAATCCCAAAACCCAGGGAGCCACCAAGGGCCTGTATAAAACAGAAATGTTCAAGGTAAGATTTGTCCTGTTTGAATTTATTTGAGAGCAAAGCAGGAGGGATTTTTATACCTTTTTACAAATATCTTGGAAAGTTATCCTTGCCCTTTGCCTGATAAACCAAAAAATTCTGGTAAAATCCATTGTAATCCAGTAGTAAAAGCATTTAAATTGTTCCACAGAATTTGTTTTGTGTGAATGTGTAGGAAGTGTAAATAAAAATGTATTTTATGCTGCTGCTGAAGTTACTGATACCCAGACCTTTGACATAAGTGAGTTTGCAATTTTTTAGGTCAAGTAACCTTTAAATAATGAGGAATCAAGCTGAGAGGACAAACAACAGATTTTTAGAAAGGAAAGGAATAAAATATTAACATTTGATTGAAAATGCTGAGTTATAAATTAAGAATTAGAGTATTGAAGCCAATCCTAATTTAGACATCTTTAATGGGAATCAATGAGGACATTGATGTTTTTATGAAGTTTTGTGGTCTGTTTCTAAATGAAGCCCACTTTTATTCTGTGTGTATCTCTCAGTGTGATATTTTGGCTCACTGCTGAATTGCTTCTTGCAGTCTTAGGAAGATAAAAATGAAGCAAGAAAAAAAACTGCGGCGAAAACGAGCGCGAGAAGAGGCTCGGAATTCTGCCAGGAAAAAAGCTGAGGAAAAGCAGGAGGGAAATGAGGAATCCCAGTACAGTCAGCACAGGGGTGTGTGCAAATGGGGATTTTTGGGCTGATTTCTCCATGGAAAGGGAAAATGGGAGCTTTGGAGTCTCCATCCTGGGAGTGTCCAAGGAAGGAGGTGGCACTGAGCTCTGGGCTGGGATCAGAGTTTGGGTTTGGTGCTCCTGGAGGGTTTTCCAATCTCAGTTCTCCTGGGATTCTGGGATTCTGAGTTCTCACAAAGCAATGGAATCAGCATTCTGGGTATCCCCAGTTCAATCAGAGCAGAATCCTAACACTGAACATCACCCCTCTGTGAAAAATCTGCATTCTTATTTAAGACAGATTCAATTTCCCTTCTGTTTTTATTGTCCAAACAGCTGGGGGATGTTACTGTGTGGTTTAATTACTGTGTGGTTTAATTACTGTGTGGTTTAATTCCTTGTAGAAAACTTTGATTTTTCCTTGGCTGGTTCCTGCACAGTCAGCCTGGAGAGGGGAAAGGCTCCAATTCTGAGTGTGAACCCATTGAAAAAGGGAAAATGGGAAAACAGAAAATGGGACAATTCAGGAAAAGCACCATGGGACACTTAGAGAAAAAAATACCTCAAATAAAGACAGACTGATCCACCTGCAGTGGCTTGAAAAGTACATTTCAGATGATTGGGGGAATTAAAAATATTCCAGTCTGTGGTTTTGTAGGCATTTAAAGCTTCAGCTTTTGCCTTGCTGGATGTTGGCTGCTCCACATTCCAGAGCTGGGAACTTCCCCTGCATCTTCTCAGGGCAAAGAAAAAAGGGGGATGTTGGAAAGTTTATTTATTTTGTCTATATTATCAACTTGGGATAGAATTAATTTATAATTTCCTAAGATTTCCTGTTAAATACTTCAGGTGTATTTTTTTTAATCCCATGCTTGGTGTTATCTGGGTGCCTGTTCCCTGCTCAATGGCATATCCTGAAAATTTGGGAATTTACAAATTTGGGAAAATTTACAAATCCCTGTGGATTTGTAAATGACTTTCATCTATTTCATGTTTGTTTTGTTTTAAATCTTTGCTCTTTCCTTTTCTCTGGCTCATCTTTACTTGTGATCCTTGGAGCCCCACTGCAGGTCACTGTGACTTCATCCTAAAATCTGGGCAAAGTGTTTGTTTCTTGAAGCAAAAATTTAAATCAATGTTGGGTCAAGGTAATAATGCTCAGGATATATGGAAAAAAGAATTTTCATCAATCCTGTAATTTTCAGTGTAAAGCAAATAATTAGAAACACCACTTAATCCAAATGATCTGTGCTTTTAAGTTGCTTGGAATGGTGGTAAGGACATGAAGTCTTGGTCATTTTGTGCTTTTTTTAATCCTATACGTTTAATTTTCCAGGTTATGGCCAGGATTTATACGCTGGGGACCAGGTGCTGCAGCACATCCAGCGGAATTCCCAGCAGATCAAAGCTGCTGTCCCCGACCCTGCCAGATTATTAAAGGAATTACTGGAGTGGGGAGTGATCACACAGGAGGATTTCAGCTCTTATTCCCAAATTGCTGGCGCTTCCCAGGAGGTGCTGGAGCAGCTGATCAGCTCCTTCATCCAGGAGAAATGCCGAGTGCAGAGCAGGGGCTTCCTGCACGTGCTGAGCCGCCTGGGAGAGGGGGATCCCAGAGTGCACAAGTGGCTGCAGCACCTGGACAGCCTGGGTGGGTTCTGTGCACGATGGCCAGCAGAAGTTCTTCCCATTTCCTTTCCTTTTAAACTGCAAAATAAAACTGCTCCTCTTTGTGGTGGATTCTGCTTTCCCTTTCTCTGCCTTTTCAACTGCAAAATCAAACCTTTCCTCTCTGTGCTGGACAGCAGCAATTCTCTGCTTTCCATTTCTTTTCCTTTTAAACTGCAAAATCAAACTTCTCTCTGTGCTGGACAGCAGAAACTCTCTGCTTTCCACTTCCCTTCCTTTTAAATTGGAAAATCAAACTGCTCCTCTTTGTGGTGGACTCTGCTTTCCATTTCTCTGCCTTTTCAACTGCAAAATCAAACCTTTCCTCTCTGTGCTGGACAGCAGAAATTCTCTGCTTTCCATTTATTTTCCTTTTAAACTGCAAAATCAAACTGCTCCTCTTTGTGCTGGACAGCAGAAATTCTCTGCTTTCCACTTCTCCTCCTTTTAAACTGCAAAATCAAACTGCTCCTCTTTGTGGTGGACAGCAGAAACTCTGCTTTCCATTTCTCTTCCTTTTAAACTGCAAAGTAAAACCTTTCCTCTCTGTGCAGCAATTCTCTGCTTTCCATTTCTTTTCCTTTCAAAAAGCAAAATCAAACTTCTCTTCATGCTGGACAGCAGAAACTCTCTGCTTTCCACTTCCCTTCCTTTTAAATTGGAAAATCAAACTGCTCCTCTTTGTGCTGGACAGCAGAAATTCTTTCCACTTCCATTCCTTTCAAACTGCAAAATCAAACCTTTCCTCTCTGTGCTGGACAGCAGCAATTCTCTGCTTTCCATTTATTTTCCTTTCAAAAAGCAAAATCAAACTTCTCTTCATGCTGGACAGCAGAAACTCTCTGCTTTTCACTTCCCTTCCTTTTAAACTGCAAAATCAAACTTCTCCTCTTCATCCTTTCCCTGATTTCCAGAGGCAAACACAGCCTGGGTGACCCAGGAGCTCTGCAGGCCTTTGGCTCATGAACCCGAAAATGGAACCATTTTTAAATTGTTTTAAAATTCCAGAATCGGCTTAAATGCTGATATTTAACAATAATCTGGTTTTGGAGTGTAAATAATAGTGGGGTTTTGCTGTTAAACTTGGAAATAATTCCATGTTGGTGCTCTGCAGTTTCCTGTTGGATTTATAATAGAAAAAAAGAGGTGGAATTTTGGGGTTTGGGGTTCTTCATTTTGCTCTGTCACATCTGTATCCTTCCAAGGATTCATAGATCCAGATCTTGTTGTTATTATACAAATAATAATTGGTGAGAGTGGAATTTATATCAACCCCACTCCTCATTTTTTGTTTGCATTTTCAAGACACAAAAGCTCTCACACCACCTGTACATTTAACTTCTAGACCAAACTCCTCCCCTTTAAGAAGAATATCACATTTGAAGCACTAAAAATGTAAAGCTGGAATGAAATATTGAGATTTTTTCCATCTTTTTCAGGTCTGACAGCTACAAAAAACTTTATCCTTCAATATGGCCAAGCTCTGCAAGAGCTTGACCTTTCTATTTTAACCCCACTGTGGAACCAGAAATATGGAAGTAAATTTGATTATGTGGCAGCTGATGGTGAAAAGCAAGAAATTTGTGATTATTTCCTCACCCCTCCCCTAGAGAAATCCCGTTGTTTTATATGGCTTTTAGAAGAAAACAGAGAACATTTCCCAGGCCTCCATCAAGCTTTAGATGAATTCTTTGATAAAATGGGTGAGTAGGCAAAAGGATCAAACATTCCCAATCAAATTTCATTTTTATTGTGCAGTTTTTAATGTTAAAGTTTTGCAGCTGCAGTTTTGGAGCTGCTTTGGTGATGTTGGATAAAGGATAGGAACAGTAACTCCTGTGATTTCACAGTTAAATTGTAAATTAAATGAAATATTTCTATTTCCATCAATCACCATGACTTTTATCTTTTCTACAGATGACCCAACCATTATATTAAAGAAGCAGGGAAATGAGAATTTATCAGTAAGTGAACTTCATTTCTGGCCTCAGCTCAAAAAGAACTTTTTGCTATTTTAGAAAAGGAAATGTTTTGCAATATTTCCTTCAGACTTATTGGAGATTTAATCTCTTCTTTGAGCTCCCTTTTCTTAAATTATTTGCTATTTGAATTATTTAATAATAGTTTTTCAGGTGTGCCTCATTCTGAATCACTTTTTGATCAGTGTCATCATTAAAATCCATTTTGTGTTCCAGTTAATTCTGTGTTTGAGGAGCCTCATTTGAAGTTCTTGTCTGCAGTTCAATTTACCTTTACAAATCCAGGATTTACTTTTGATTCAGAATAAAGCTGTAGAGTTAATTAATGTACATATTAATAAAATGCAGAATTTTAAATGTGCACATTAATAAAAGGAAGAATTTTAAATGCACATACTAATAAAATGCACTTTTTAACATGCAGATTAATGAAATGCAGAATTTTTCATGTACACATTAATAAAATGCAGAAAATTTAAATGTGCACATTAATGAAATGCAGAATTTTTTGCTTTTTCATTTCATGAATTGGGAAAATCCAAGAATGCAATGAAAACCAGCACAATAAAAGTGCTTTAATTTCAGTGTTACAGCCTAAACTAAACTGTAATTATTCTGTTCATGTGTAATCCTGATAAAGAATTAATTCAGATTTCAGTTCCTTCATCTTTGTCTTCCTTGGAAAACCCTGTGCCTTCATTTTATTTTCTGTTCCAGAATAATGAAATCAAAGTTAAAAACAAAAACAGGAAGAAGAATTTGAAAGATTCAAAGGTCAGTAACTTTGGAAGCAGATATCACTTATTTACTACTAAAATCCCACCTAAAAATTGGGATTTTTTTAGAATTTCTGGCTTTCAGATGGGTAGGAGCTGTTTTTATAAATACCTGAAGGAGACTCCTTGCTGAAATAGCTTTTCCTGAAATAAAATTAAGCTGTTGAGACTCAAATTGTATAGTTTTGTTAAAATTTTTCAGTATAAAAACTATTTTAAAATTTATTTATGACTAACTTTGGCTCTGACTGGAGGCACCTTCCACTGGCTTATTTTTGAATTATTATTTAATGTGATTTTAGTTTTCCATGTGGGAAGATGGGAGTTCAAGACAAAAATTCCATTTCATGCTCAGGAATGTTATTAATCATTTCATTATTTTATAGATTTTATTGGAATATTATCCTGCCTGAATTTTCTGCTGCTTTTAGGAGGATTTTGCTTAATTGAAAACCTCAGATCCAGCCTCATGCTCTCACCTTTTTATCATTTTTCAGGATTTCAGAGAGTAAACTTCAGATTTTTCCTCAGGATTTATCATTCTGACTTAGGTGGATTTATTTGTGTATTCCTAAATTATTAGATGATAAAAATGAGGGCAACTAAAATGTCTGTAATGGTATAGAAATAATAACCAGAGTCACATGTGGAATTAGGGATAACTCCTGCTCATGGTAACTTTGTTACAGCCTCAAATTTAAAAGAAAGTTCAATTAAATTCCAATTACATTGGTTAAAAAAGAGAGATTTGGGGCTGAATATCCCAATTTCTTTTTCCCAAGTAAGCTCTGAAGAAGAAATTAATAACTTTAAATTAAGAATTTCCTTGCTGTGGCTTAGCACTGATAATTTTACGTGTTTAATTTTGCAGTTTATAATGAATTTAAAGAACAAAATTCAGTGTAAATAACTGACTCCTGTTCTTTGCAGTGGATTATTTCACACGAGCTTTTGTGAGATGAAAACTAAAAGAAATCTATTTTTAATTAGTCTATTTTAGTATTATCCAGTGGAGTTAGTACAGCACCACGAGAAGAAGAGAAGATATTTATGGAAGAAAATAATTTGTGAGTATTTGATTCTGAAACTCCAAAGTGCTGGAGAAGAATCCCTTAAAAACACCAAGGCTGGGTTAACTTTGGTTTTTTTGGTTTTTTTTCTGATTTTTAAGGTACAGAGATTTTCCAAATGAACCCTTTGTAATCCCAGAATATCTCCAGGAGCAACTGGAGGAATTCGAAGCTCTCTATAATGATTCAAATAGTAACAATTATCAGATTAATAATAATAATAATCCAGATCCAATCTGTGAGAATTTATATGAGTGAGTATAATAAATTTCTTTACTCAACAGCTTCAGGGGGTGGCTTGGCTTCAGTTTGAAACTGGGCAGAGAATAAAAAAATAAAAAATTTTTACTTTTTGAATAGTTCATTCTTAAAAGTAAATTATTATTAATAATTATTAATTTATTTAATTATTATTTAATAATTATTTGTTAATAATGGAATAATTTTTAAACATTATTTATTAATTGGCATCCTGGTGTGTGTAGCGTGTCTGTGAAATACATGANATTATTTGTTAATTGGTATCCTGGTGTGTGCAGCGTGCCCATGAAGAAAGGGATTAAATGTGAAATACATGAAAGAAAAAAACTTTAATTAATTATAACAACTCTCTTAATTTTTTTTTAAAGTTATTTCTTTCAAATCTTGGACGCACATGGCCCTCTGGAAATGAATAATAAATTATTGGTTGAGGAATATGAGAATTTCCCAGAGGAGACCAGGAAGGTGGTGGAGGATGCCGGGGGCCTGGAGCCCTTCCTGCTCAGATCCCAGCGCTTCGTCGTGCTGGAGAACCTGATTGCCCTGAGGAAACACTGGGTGCTTTTCCAGGGAAATCCAGGCAGAAACGGGAATAAAAAGGAAAAGGAAGAATTCCATGGGAGTTCCAAGCTGCCACTGAATCCCTACGCCCAGGAATTCAAGCCTCTCAAGTCGTATCTTTTATCAGCCCCTGCTGGATTAGCAGATTATGAGACCCCACCGTATTTGCCCTGCTCCTTCCCAGCCGGGAATGTTCTGGAAAATGGAGTTGATTCCATGGAGAGCCAGGCTCCGTTTCCTGGGGTTTTGCTGAAGGCCTTGGAGCCTGCAGGCCCGGCTTTGTTTTTACCTCAGAGCTCCTGGGGTTATCAATATGGAATATTGCCCCTGCCACAGCCTGGCTTTATTTATGCTGATCCTGCAGCTCAGGATAATCAGGAATTAGCAATTCCAGGTGGAAAATACAGCCCTGAGGGCTTTGTACCTGGTGGAATGCAGGAGTGCAAAGGCCTGGAAAACCGGGATAAGGAGAATCCTGCCTTGCCAAGTGCTTCAGATGGAGCTGAGGGTGGTGTTAAAAAAGGAAAAGGAAGGAGAAATAAAGATGGGATGAAGAGCAATCCTCACACGAGGATGGTGGCTGTTCAGGTAAGGAGTGGGAACAATGCTGGAGAGATTTTTAAGGATGAGCAGAGGATGGAGCAGCTCTGCTGGGAGGAAAGGCTGGCACAGCTGGCATTGTTCAGCCTGGAGAGGAGAAGCTTTGGGCTGAGCTCAGGGTGGCCTTGCAGGGCCTGGAGGAGCTGCAGGAAACATGGAGAGAGACAATTCCCAAGGGATGCAGGGACAGCACACAGGGAATGGCTTCAGAGTAGGATTGGATGGGATTTTGGGAATTAGGAATTGGGAATTAGGAATTCCCAGAGCAGCTGTGGCTGCCCCTGGATCCCTGGAATGTTCAGTTCCAGGTTGGACATTGGGACAGTGGGAGGTGTCCCTGCCATGGCACTGGCTGATCTTTAATGCCCCTTCCAACCCCAACCATTCCATGATTCCTGAGAACTTTCAATTGCTGCCTCTTTCTGTGATTACTCATTTTTCATTTGTAGTTCTTCAGAGCTGCTCACTGAATTTTGTTGTGCCTGAAGTTTTTGCAGCTCTTCTCCCTGGGTGTCACAGAGGGAGCTACTCCACAGTTTCAGTTTCACTTAGAGATGAAGCAAAGTCCTTCTGTGTCGATATTTTTCCTTTTGTGATCAGTTCAGGGGTTTATTTTCCCTTCCACAACATCTGAGGATTTGCATTTGTGGAGAAGAGGAGGCTCAGGGGGGACCTTCTCACTCTACCATTCTGACATGAGGGTGAGACACTTCCTGAAAATCTTAATTTTGCAGATGTTTAGAGCATGGCTTTGTTTAAAGACTCACACAACTCCCTGGAATTGCTCATGGTCAATGAAATCAGGGAAAGAAAAACAAAATCCCTTTCAGAAACAGCTCCACAGTGTTTTCCTACATCATTTATAGGCCTGGATTGGATCCAGCTAGAGTTGGATTTGTAAAACCCTCAGTGAGGTACAAAAGCTCCAAACCAGAGCAGCTCATCTATGAACTGAGAAGCTTTTTAATCTAATATTAATTTTTTTTGTGTGTGTGTTCTAGGTAAATCAGGAAGTTGCTGATAGGGAAACCAATACTTTGCCTTTCCATCCATTTGAAAATCAACAAGTAAGTTCCCTGCATCCTGCTTTACATTTCTCATGAAGGAGGTCAAAGGAATGCCCAGAAACTGAATAGTGAAGAAATAAAAGTTCTCTGAAAACAACAGTTTCTAACAGATATTTTGTATTTTGAGTTGTTTATCTGGTTTTGTGTTCTGTGATGTTCTTGAAAACATCACCCAGCCCCACAAGGAGATGATTTTTGAGCTTTGCTCTGCTATTTGATATTTGTTCTGATAGCTTTGTTCTAAGCTATTCAGATGATTAATGTTTATGAGGTATTTCCTCTCTCAAAACCTGGAATTAAATATTCCATTTGGGCATAGAGACAGTTCAGAGTGGTGTTAACAGCAGGTTAATGTCTGTGCCAGCAGATAAAAGTGAGAAAATGTGGCCTTTGACCTGGGAACAGCTCTCAGTCAGCCTGGTGTTTGTCACTGATTAATTTTCAGGGAGATATTCTCCGGATGGGAAAGGAGCACCAGGTATTGAAAGAACAACTCAGAGAAGCAGAGGAGAAATTTGAGCAGTTACAAAGCAGGAGCTTGGAGGAAATTGGTGCTTTGGAAGAACTCCTGAAAAAAAGTATTGAAGAGACTAAGGTACAGCTTTTCCCCGTGG
Source organism: Toxostoma redivivum (assembly GCA_013397375.1). Taxonomy (NCBI): domain Eukaryota; kingdom Metazoa; phylum Chordata; class Aves; order Passeriformes; family Mimidae; genus Toxostoma; species Toxostoma redivivum. The sequence continues at coordinate 20,183 of VXBI01006136.1, forward strand.
ATCAGAGGTTGTGGAATTCTCTGGATGCCTGGAAGTGCCCAAGGCCAGGCTGGACAGGGCTGGAGCAGCCTGGGATGGATGGAGGGAGGTGTCCTTCCCACCCAAACCATTCCAGGGTTCCCTGGTCACAAATGCCCTCAGTCTGCTCCAGCTTTTATTTGAGTAAAGCACGATTTTCAGAAATGAAGTCTTTCTTCTTTTGTGCCTTCAGGTGTCCCAGAATGAGCTGGATTGGTTCCACCAAGACTCAGAAACACAAATGAAGAAATGGCAGCAGGAGAAGAAAGAAAATCGAGAGAACTTAAAAGCACTGAGGGGCACAGCTAAAAAACACTCAGACACCAATGAGAGGTAGAGCTGTAAATAGATTTACATCCCCTCATTCTGACAGTCTAAAGGCTTTAGAATTCTTTAGAGAAATTTAATCCTTGGCTGTGAAACCAGCCAGACATTTTCTCCCACTATTAGGCTGAAATACTGACATGGCCATTTTCATATTTTGAATTTTTTGGCAAATTACAGGTAAACATCTAAAATGGCTTTTAGATAACTGATGGAACTGATTTAGCAATAATTCTCCTAATCAGGTTTGACAATTCTTACTGTGTTTTAATGTCCTCTGTCACTTTACAGGGGCCAGATTTTGGTCCTTGAATGCCTTGGTTTTATCTTTAGTCTTTAGTGGTTGGGGCCAAATCTCTCCTGAAAAATCATCAGCCTGTTTTTATATTAATTACTGCTTTATTAGCAATAAATGTAAATGTATTTAGAATAGAATCCCTGAATAATTTGGGTTGGGATGGATCTTAAAGACCATTTAGTTCCACTCCCTGCCATGAGCAGGAACATCTCCCACTGGCCCAGTGTCCTGGACACTTCCAGGGCTGGGAATTCCATAATTCCTCTGGGATTAAACAGGATCTAAAACCTACAGATTGTCCTGGTGGTTATGGAGGAACATGATCCAGACTTGCCAATAAAGCTATTCCACAACAAGCTAAATCAATGTTTCATTCCTGTAGGTATTTGAAGGCCATTGAAGACAAGGAAAAGCAATATAATGTGTGTTTAAATACATTTCTGGAGACCAGGTAAAACTCATGTTCCTTTCAGCAATATTTACATTTTTCTGCTTCACTCTGGGTAAAGGCCTAGGGGAAAATAAGCACTTTTAACCCATATATTTTATTCTAAGTTAGTCTGCTTTTACTTGCCATGAGTAACTATTAATCTTTAGAATAAAGAAAAGCATACTCTCATTCATTTCTCTTGATTACATGACACTGAGTAGCTGTAAAAATCCTCTAAAGTGGCATTAATTTTAAATACTGCTGTAAATGTTCCTCATATATTTCATTTCTTTCTATTTGACAGTAATCAATTTGCTAATGAAAAAGGCAAATTGGAAGAGCTGATAAAAAAGAGTCAAGATAACAGCCAGGAGTGTGAGAAAAGAGCTATTAAAGCAGAGGTACAACCAAAAAAAATCCTTCAAAACCTTTTGTTAGAATTGGGGTTTGCTGATTGGAGGTGGAGTAATGATACAAAAAATGTTGATTAAATACTGGAAGTGCCAAGGATGGAAATTCCACTTGAAAATTCCTCACTGTAGGAACTGTGCGTGCACTTTGTGTCCTCAAACTCTTATTTAAATTCTTATTAAAATCTGGTTTAAGGTTTTATCTCTTTTTTTTTTCTTTTTAACATGATGTTGTTTTGTTTTGTTTTTGTTTTGTCACAGGTCTCAGTGCTCCAGACCTGGAAGGAAACTGAAATCTGGAAGCTCAAAGGCGCCATTGCCAAGGCAGAAGGAAATCTCAGGGTGCTGAAGGCACTGAACAGGTACTGGGGGTTCCCACCAGGAATTCCACTACTCCTACCTGTTCATTATTTACTGTATAATACTTATTTTATATTCTATAATTATTTTATGTACTATAGTTATATTGAATATAGATAATATTTATATAATATATTATAATGTTAATATAAAATGCAGAGTTGGGGGTAAATAATATTGCCCCTGACAAAATTCAGCTGGAAATTGACTCTCATCCTTATCCTTGTGTCTTTCTGAGCTGGGAAAATCAGATTATCTGATGATAATAATAATAATATTTCCAGTTATTCCTGCCCAGTATCCCTGGGAAAAGGCTGCAGTGTAACTGATTTTAACCTGAAATCCCTTGAAAACTTGAACTGGGAATAATTGTTGAGGGAGGAACTGTTGGGACAACATCACTGTCTTAAAAATAATGGGAAGGTTGGAGTTTAACTGCAAATCCTCAATATTCCAGCAGCTCAGCTTCAGCAACTCCTGTGTTGAAGTCTCAGATTGATTCCTGGGAAATATTTATTTCAAATGTAAAGAAACAACTGGAAAAAGTCGAGGTAATATTTTATTTCTCTCCACAAGTTTCTCAGTTGAACTTTGGAAATGAAACATTAAATAAGGTTGCATTTGTTTTTTAAAACACCAGTAGCTTGTCCTCCAAATGCTGAGGGGAGTTGTTTTAATTACAAAAGAGACAGTTTGGAGTCCAGGTTGGTAATTTATAGTGGATAAATTCACTTTTTTAAAGGCAAAAATCTGCCCTTGATACACTTGCTTCAAAATTGGGTCCCACATTAACAAGTTTGGTTTTTTTTTTTATTGACCTTTAGAAATCCATGGATCTACTTAAAGAAAACCAACAGGAAACTCTCTGAGAAATTCACTGTAAAATGTGATTTTTAATGAAGAGGGAGCTGAGGTTGGTGCTGATGGTTGGTTTTCCTTCTGCAGGCTGAGTACGAAGAAAAAATTGAGCAGGTGAAAAACGGTGCCAGGGACTGCCTCAGTAAGGTGGAAATTGTGGATTTTCCTCATCCTCAGGCTCTTGTTGTGAGTATCCCACCTTGCAGAGCAGTTCCAGTCCTTGAAATTCCCCTGGGTGTGGGCAGCAGGGGTGGGGGTGTGCAGGGAGAGCTGGAATGAGCAGCCACGGACACACAGAGTGCTCTCCCTCAGCCAGGGCGTGCTCCAGGGGAAAAGGGGATGGGAGCAGCACATTCCCAACTCCTGGCAGAGGCTCAAGCTGTGTAAAGTTGAAAATGACTCACTGATGGTTTTTTGCCCATTGTAGGGTTCCTGTAGCACTGAAATCCTGGAATTCCAGGATGGTTTGGGTTGGAGGGGACCTTAAAGATCGTCCAGCTCCAGCCCTGACACCTCCCACTGTCCCAGGCTGCTCCAGCCCCAGTGTCCAACCTGGAACTGAACATTCCAGGGATCTAGGGGCAGCCACAGCTGCTCTGGGAATTCCATCCCAGCCCCTCCCCACCCTCCCAGGGAACAATTCCTTCCCAATATCCCATCTAAACCTTTAATTTTTCAGTTTGAGGCCATTCCCTGTGTCCTGTCCCTCCATCCCTTGTCCCAAGTCCCTCTCCAGCTCTCCTGGAGCTTCTTTAGGCACTGGAAGGGGCTCTCTGGAGCCTTCTCCATGTGAACAGCCCCAAAATTCATTGGGATAAGCCCCATTATGCAGAATCCCAGGATCCCTGAGGCTGGAAAAGCCCTCCCAGCCCATGCAGTGCCAGCTGTGCCCCATGGCCACCTTGTCACCCTGAGTGCCACCTCCAGGTGCCACCTGCAGGGATGGGCACTCCAAAGCTCCCTGGGCAGCCCCTGCCAAGGCCTGAGCTCCCTTTCCATGGGGAAACTTTCTCAAAGGAATTCCTGAAGGAATTCCTGCACCACCGTGTGGCACCGATTGCAAACACCAACCTCAGGAAGGAGGTGGAGCAGAGCCATTTTTGGGAATGCAGCTGGAATGGGAACAGCCCCAGAAATCCCATTCACAGACATTTCCTCATGGCCCAACAGCTCCACCAATGCTTTGCTCAAATCAAAGCAGTTTCTTCTGACCCCTATGATTGGTGCTTTTTAAGTTTTTTTTTCTCTGTAGAAAATCTTGGTTTGTGGTTTTTGGTTGTTTTTGTTTTTTTTTTTTTTTTTTTTTTTTTTTTTTTCTGGGAGTAATTTAGATTCAGGGTTCTGGTTAAATATTTGAGATTGTTATTACAATTTTTTTGGGCTTCTGCAAGTTCACTCCTGCTCTCCTGCGTAATTCCCCACTTATTTTTAGGTCTGTTCTTTCTATTTTTTGACATGGAATATGGAGACAACTTAATCACCACCAATTTATTGGGAAAAAGCAACTTTTGTGCCTCTTGTCCTGCATTTGGAGTTTATTTTTTCTGTAGTAACACCAGAGTGAACTTTTAGAAAAGAAATAATCATGAGGTCAAACAACAGCCCTGATTTAAGGGAGTTCTTAGATAAATTGATGTCACCTTTGAGACCCTGGGCACAACCAACCCTGTGACAATTCACACTGCAAATGCTCCAGAGTGCAGCTGGATTTGTTTTAATCACTGTTTCCCTGTGCAATGTGTTTGTTTCCTAGACAATACCAGGCAGATCTCCCATGTGTGACCCTGCCATTGTCACCTATTCCTCGGCATCTGCACATCCCAGTGCCCTTCCTGCATTTTCGAGTTCTGATGGAAAAGCTCCAGCCCAGCCTCCACTCCAAGCACAGGCTGGAGCTAAGCCAGCACCTGCCACCTCTGAGGCTTCTTCTGCAGCTGGGAAAGCACATCCCAAAGCTCCAGAGGGATCACATTCCAATAAACTCTCACCATCCTGCCCTTCAGGGATTTCTGGAAGTAACTCCCAGCATGTCCAGACCCACCAAGATCCCTCAGCTCTGCAACCGAGACCTTCTGGAATTCTAAACAACAAAAAGCTCCCAAAAAAAGCTGCAGATATTTTTGCCCAGCTCCAGAGTATATTCCCAAACTACAGCAGGTACTGGATTGAAGGAGTGCTGTGAAACAAGGTCTGGAGAGCCAGGGAGGAAGTGCAAAATGAATTGATTTTGTTCTGCTGACAAGGGGGAATGGATTTAAACTGCCAGAGGGCAGGGAGGGATGGGATATTGGGAATTAGGAATTGTTCCCTGGGAGGGTGGGGAGGGGCTGGGATGGAATTCCCAGAGCAGCTGTGGCTGCCCCTGGATCCCTGGAATGTTCAGTTCCAGGTTGGACGTTGGGGCTGGAGCAGCCTGGGACAGTGGGAGGTGTCCCTGCCATGGTAGGGGGTGGAATGAGATGAGCATTCAGGTCTGTCCCAGCCATGGGAGCCATTCCATGATTCTGGTGATTGTTCAGGGGTTTCATCCTGGTTACAGAGTCACTGGCAGCAGGCTCCAGTTCATGGGAAAGGCTGATGTCTCTTGATCCTGCTGGGATCAACCAGGGAGCCTGCAGTGCTCTCCAGGGGCCATCCCTGATCTGCCTTTCCTGTCCCTCCAGCCTAGACCTCCTTGCCTTCATCATGGACGTGCAGAGGAGAACTGGGAACAAGGTGGCAGACCTGAGCCCGGATGAAATCCTCAGCCGGGTCACGGAGCTCATCCTGGACCAGCAGCACAAGGTACTGGGGCTGCAGCTGCTCCTCGTCTCCACGTGGGGATGGAGCAGGACAGCCCCGGGGAACACCATTCCTTTCTGATCCCTGTGCAGGCAGCACCTCCAGCAGGCAGAGCCGTGCCTGCCCCGGGCCCTGCTCCCCCAGCCCCAGCAGCAGCGCGGAGCAGGGAAGTGCCTGCGGAAGGAATCGCCCCCGGCTCCCCCCGGGCAGCACCCACCCCTAAAACCTCCTCCAGTAAAAACCCCTCTCAGCCAAACCTGCAGCCCTGGGGCAATGCTGGAGCTATACCCAAAGCCAAATGGAAAAAGCAGGACTGTGGTGTAAGTTTTCCTCTGTTTCAATGGAGTTGTTTCCATGTGCTTTGTACAAGACACGAAATAATCCTGGGGAAAAAAATAATTGCTTTGTTTAGTTTGTGTACAAAAGCTTCAACAGACTTGGTTAAAAGTTAGTGACCTTGTTAATTGAGTAAATGTGCTGGTTAATTGCTGATGGTTTTTAAATAACTGAGCATTCCTTTCCTGGCCAGGCCTCTAGTGAGGATCCCTGCACCATCTGTCACGATGAGCTGAGCAAAGACTGCTGTGAGCTCGAGTGTGGCCATCACTTCCACAGAGAGGTGAGTTCTGCTCTTGTTCCTCATCTCCCCCTCCTAAAAACAAACTCTTTACCCTCCCCCTACCCTCCAGTGCTTAAACAACAGGGCACAGGTTCCTTTTCCAACCTTTGTCCCCAAACTCGAGCCACAGCCAGCCTGTCAGAAAGCTTCAGGTATTTTTAAAGTCAGATGATTCTTCAGAGAATGAATTTGGTTGGGATTGCTGGCAGCACACTCAGAGAATGGGTTATCCCTGGAAATTCTCTACTTGCCTCCTGATGGTGGAAATTCATGAAGTTAAAAAGGCAGGATTATGTTGTAGTAACTGCACATTCCTGTGACTTTTTCCCTTTACCCTTTTTATTTTAGTGCTGATTTGTTCTCGCAGAATCAATTTGATTTGAATTTAGATTTTGATTTGAGCAGGAGAACAGTTCTCCAGCCCCAAATTTCAGTGGTGTAGAACTTGTGCCAACAATTTTCAGCCCCCAGCTGGACTCCCCTCCCCAAATGCTGCCTCTCACCCTGTCCCTGTCTCCACAGTGCATCCGAACGTGGCTCAAGCAGCATTCCAGCACCTGCCCCATCTGCCGTGTCCATGCTCTGCTTCCTGAGGATTTCCCTGAGCTTCCTGCATGGAACAAGTACAGCTGAACCTGCTTTTACCTCCACACTTTAGAATTAAAGATGCAAAGGGGCTGCAGCACAACCCCAGTGCTGGGGGGCAGGACAGAACCCTGGGTTTATTGGCCATGGGAACAGCCTCAGGATTTGGCACTTGGTATTAAGCCACAATCCAAGATCCAGGATTTCTTCTGGTTCCTGCCTAAAGCTGTGGAGTTCAGGGCTGGAAGCACACAAAACTGGTGGATTTTTGGCTGAGGGACACTGAAAATATCAAATTATTTTATCTGAAAGGCCAGTGCATGATTCCTGTGAAGAGAGGGCTTTCCCCTCAGATTTTTCCAATATCATAGGAGACCCAAAGGATGAACCAACAGAATTGGAAACCAAGACATTCCCTTCCTCTGGCATAAACAATTCAGGATTCAAGCCTGGTGTGGTTTTTGTAGCTCCTCTCTCTGCATAAATCCACAGCAGAGAATTCAAATTGTTTAAATAATGACTTTTAGTCACATTTCGAAGCAAGAATTTTAAATTATTCATATGGATCAATTCTTTAATTTCAAAGTAAGGGTTGAAATTTGAATTTCCTCCCTTGTTGGTCTGTTTGAATAGGAAGGATTTTTTAAAGGATTTTTTTAAGGATTTTTAAGTGACACTTCCACTGTACTTTGTGCAGGAATGGTCACCAGTAGCAGGAGGGGCAGAATTGCAGCAGCTCAGGGAATTGTTCTCCCACTGTTTTCTGAGTCTGAAGTGGCCAGAGCACCTTAACACCCACAAATTTGTCCCAAACAGCCAAAAGGTGAGGACCAGAGCCTGAGAATCTTAAAGTGAAACTCAAATATTCTGTTGTCTGGATCTAGGGAGCAGCACATGGATTAGGAGCTCTTGGCTAATTCCAGGGATCACTTGTTCCCCACACTGCTACATCTCCTCCAGCTGAAGTTTTAAACTCTCATTAATCAGTGTATTAATTACCACTTGAATAAAAAATAAAATTACTGCTGCAGCCAAACACGTTGTTCTTGTGTAGTATGTCTGCTCAGTCTGAGCTGGGGGTGAGTAACTACTCTGTGCTGTAGAATTAAGGCCTAAAAATGCCAGCACTGGAATCCTTTTCAGCTTCCAGTATTTTTGGGGGGCTGCAGCTCTTCCCCAAATCCCCCTGTGCCATCCTTGGTCTCAGGGGAAAGTGCTAAGTTTCAGTAAATAGCATTTTCCTCCCCCTTCCCAGACATTGAAAATTTCAGCTTTTTCTTCCTAAAACACCAGGGCCCAAACTGGAATTACATTCTGCTTGGCAATGCTGCTGGATAAACCAAAGGAAATGATTTTACTTAGTTTTCTTAATTCTGCCTTTTTATATTCTCATCTTTACACTTCCAATTTCCATAATATAGACTGAGCCTGCCTCTACCCTACATGGAAAATTAATGGAAAATCCACAAGTTGTGGCTGTTCCATTAAAACAACATCAAAATCCACAACCTGTTTGTGTTGGGAGGTTCTTTCTTACTGAATTACTTTTCCTTTGAGCTGTACAGTCACAAACACAGTCATTTCTTCCTCCAACACCAACTCTTCTTCCCAATTTGACCAAAACTTCCTTGGTGTGGTTTGAAATCACTTGTTTCCCATCCACCTTGGGGCAGATCCCACAGCACCACCTTCCAGAGCTGTAGCACCATTTTTAAGACCTTCAAAGACCTCACTTCTCATTGTGTCACAATTCCCATACCCTCCCAGTATGGCTGTCATGGGATTCATGAGTTTTAAGGGGTCTTCAAAGGGCTTTGGAGCAAGTATTACAAAATTAAAGCAAGACAGGAACTTGCTCCATACTTCTACAAGCTGTAGAAAACCACAGAATGATTCCTTCAGGATTTGCCTGAGAGAAATTAGGAATGGTTGTGTTGAAGGCAGCAGGATTGGGAAATCCAGAGAGACAAAGTCTTGGCCAGGTGCCCACAGGAAGAAGGAAGTGAGGTGGCTCCAGCTGAAGTCAGGCATGGATAAAGTTCCACTTTCCCTTTGAGGAATTCCCAGTGAATCCTTCCCTGCTTCTCCAGTGGGTGTTCACATCCTGCAGAGCTTCAGGGGGAAGTTCTCTGTGATGAGATGGTCGTCGTGCAGAAGGACCACGATGTTCACTTCAAACTCTGGGAGAAGGGGAAAAAAGAGAGAATTCCATGGGAAGCTGAATCTAGCAGCAATCCCACTTCAGTTCCACAGGAAAGCTGGAATCTAGCAGCAATCCCACTTCAGTTCCACAGGAAAGCTGAAATCTAGCAGCAATCCCAATCCAATTTCCTCAAGAAAGCTGGAATCTAGCAGCAATCCCAATCCAATTTCCTCAAGAAAGCTGGAATCTAGCAGCAATCCCACTTAATTTTCCTCAAGAAAGCTGGAATCTAGCAGCAATCCCACTTAATTTTCCTCAAGAAAGCTGGAATCTAGCAGCAATCCCACTTCAGTTCCACAGGAAAGCTGAAATCTAGGAGCAGGATGAGGCAGGAGCTCCTGAAACATCCCAGCCCTTGGAGCATTCTTAGAAAATCCTGCTCTGTTCTAATCTTTGGGATTCCTCTGGATTGCTTTATCACTGATAAATTATGGCAAACAACCCTCTGGAGAAGAGGATTCTGACATCAAAAAAGAAAATGTTTTGGGAAAGGCACCTCTACCAAGGTGGTGTTTAAAGCATGGAATGGGAGAATGGCAGGACAGCCCCATTCCCTGATCCCAGCATGTAACAGCCTTAGGAAATTAAATACTGGAATACAGCAGGCCTGCAAACTGGGGAAGAAATTCCAGAGGAAAATCTACTCCTGGATACTACATTGTTTCCTTCAAAGCCAAAACCAGTATCAGATCAATAATCAATCCTAAATGGAGACAGAACAAAAAGCCAGGCAGAGTTAATAAATGAGGGGAAACAGAAATAAAAATAAACTCAAATTCTCATTGTAAACTGCTAGTGAAGAGCTTAAAATGGCAAAAAAATAAAGAATATTGTAATTTTGGGGAAAATGACTGCATGCTGCAACAGATTCCAGCAGGATGAAGGGAAGAAATACAAACCAGCCAAGTGGATTCTTGCAGTACTTATTTGAGCAAGTGAGGAAAATCCTGATTTTGTTAATACTGGATTTTAATAAAAAATACTGAATTTTGACAATCAGCTGGGAGGAGCAAGTGGTGTAGATAAGAGAAGTCACAGCCTGACCAACCTTGCTGCTTTCAGCAGGAGAGTGGGAAACAAAAAGAAGAAATGGAAAGAGGGGTTCTCACTGGTGAAGGAAAGAAGGAATTTTATTCTTGGACTATTCCTCAAGTGTTTAATCACTTGACCTGCATTCCACTGCTCCTCCTGCCCCCTGATATGGAATTTTATGAGGAGTAGCTTAGTGGCTGCACAGCTTTAGTGTTGGGGCTGTGTTTTCCCAGTCTGAAATGCAGCAGGATTCAGGCTCAGGGAAGCACAGGGATGTCCTGAGCTCCTCCTGCAGCACTGCTGCATTTATCCCCTCACCTGCCCACCTAAAGGGAATGGAAGTGGCCACTCCTCTCCCAGGAAAGTGTCTCCACACTCACCCACTTTGAAGTTGGTTGTTTCCAGGGTGGGGCAGGTGAAGAGCCTGGGGAACACCATGTGGATGGGGATGGGGAGGCCCCTGCAGACGTCGCCGTCGGCGATCTGGATGTTCTGGATCTCTGTGGCGTCCCTGGCATAGCCCTCAGCACAGCCTGGGCAAGGAGGGAGAGGAGGGAAATGAGAGAAAGCAGCAGCCAAAACTGGCAATGGACATACACCAGGATTAAGGGGAAGAACACCCTGCAAGTTTTCACAGAGTTAAGGATCATGGAGATTATTTAAATTAACAGTGGGGCTGTTCCTGCAAAGTGCAGAACCCTCCTGTTGGAACCCTGGGAACTGTGAATTTGGAACTTTTGTGCTGCCAGGCACTGACCCCCAGGAGAACTCTGCATTTGACCTGAGGCCATGGAGAAGCTTCCAGAATGGAATGACAGAACTGGGATCATGGGGGTGTAGTTTGAATAGAAGTGTGTGGTATCTTATGATGGAAAACTTAAAGTTTAAGGATTTAGAATATATAGAAAGATATATATAGAATATACAGAAAGAATATATTTAGAAATACATAGAAAGCAAGATGGAGGTTTAGGTTTCTTTTCTTCTTCACGAGTCTAGGTGATACTGTGTGATTGAGTAGAGAAGTCCTCATTGTGGGCCACGGGTGGTTGGTTATTGGGTTAAAAGTAAAAATAATTTAGGTGTCATTTCTTAATTGGGCAGTTTACCCTTAGAAGGCCTTGTAGAGAGTAAGACAGGGCTCCATTTTTAGCTTGTGAACTTGAAGTTTGTAATATAGATAAGAACTAATAAACAGCTGAGTCCAAACAAGATATACCATCCTGAGCGTTTAATCCCAAGCCTAGCAAAAAGAAGATAAAAGTGACACCCTGCAAGGCCTCAATGCTCTGGCTTTTCTTCAGTGCTGTTCCCTGATTCCCAGAGCAGGGAAGGAGGGAATTCCTGCCCAGGGCCAGGGGCTCACCACAGGTCTCCACTCGCACAAGCTGCAGCTCGATGCTCTTGACGGCCGCCTCGGCGCTCTCCACCACCAGCTCCCCCGTCAGCGGCTGCGTGATCACACAGTTGGTGGAGTTCAGGTGCCCTCTGATCAGGAATTTGGGAAGGGAGGCTCTCTGAAAATGTGGGAAGGAGGAGAGAAAGATGCCACTATAAACAGCAGACTAAGAGGAAAGAAAAAACAACTAATGGGAAGTTATTAAAAGAAGTAGGAAATTTCCCAAGAAGTCCAAAGTTAAGAACTCAAGAGTTAGAAATTCCTCATGGAGCTTATATTTCTTTCTTTCACTCTGTATCAGGATTTCTCCCTTGACATGCATCCTTCCTGCTCCCCCATCCACCCCATGGATGGACTTTTCCTGGGAAGAACTGACAGAACTTGGCTGTCAGAATCCATCCAGGAGCTGGAGCCATGTGGTGAAGGAGGTGGGGACACCCTCCAGTGTCCCAGTCCCCAGTGTCCAACCTGGCCTTAGGAACTTCTGGAGATCCAGGGGCAGCCACAGCTGCTCTGGGAATTCCATCCCAGCCCCTCCCCACCCTCATAGGATCAATTCCAATAGCCCATCCAGCCCTGCCCTCCTTGAGGCTTCCAAAAGCCACAGGGGGCTGTAAAAAAAGGCATAACCAAGGTTCAAAATACACATTTTATTGTCTTGGCTGTCCAAGAATGAATGTTTTCCCTTGCTCCAGTCCCATCTTTCACTCAGGAAAGGGTTAAAAATATTTAACCACTACTGAGCAAAGTTCCACCTTCAACTGGTCACCATATGCAAGAGATGAGGCAGAATCACTTGATTGCTTATAGAGTGAAAAAGAAAATGGAAAAATAAGAAAAAGATAATCTGCCTGACAATCTAAAAGGCAGAATTTAATCACTCCTCTGGTCTCACTAAGAAACACAAACTTTACATTTAAAATAAAAAGAAATTAATTTTACCTCTTTAACATTTTGCAGAGTTTCAGGAGTAATGGTGAAGTCCACAGGGCTTGGCAGCAGCTTCCCTTTCTGTGACTGCAGGGAATGGAAGGGTTAAACTGAAATCTGATCCCCAAAACATAGACTATTAAAAAACCACAATAACTGGTTGCCTTAAACACCTGGAAAAGCAGGAATACCCTCCTCATCTGAAGCAAAGAGGTTCAATTCCCATTTCTGCATGTACAAATAAATTCATTTTACATGTCCCTTGGAATGTTTCCCTTCATTATTAAATTTGGGGAGAGCAATTCTAAATGAACTTGTGTGCATTGCTTCAAATCTGCTTTATAAATTCTTGTTCTCCACCAGCAAGGGGCTGATCTGGAACTCTGAGTGAGGATCTGCCCTCACTGCTCAAGAATTCAAAATAGCTGCTGCTGCCCAGCTGCAAGATGGAAGAGATTAGCAAAAGATTGGCTGCATTTTCCCAAAATGACAAATTCTGGCACAGAACAAGCTGAAGGGAAATGGTACATTGAACACTGACAGTGAGAATTATATGTTCAGTAAAACCTCATTAATTCACCCTGACTGAGAGAGTCATGATTTACTGACTGGTGAGCTCAGAAGTGCTGTAGTGGGAACAAGAAATAAACCCAGGAAAACTGCAGGAGATGTGATTTGTCACTCCTCTGACAAGTGTGGTTCACTTATAAATGTAATAATGGACCAATAAAATGTAGCATCAGATATTGCAGAAAATACTGAAATCTTACCAACAGGAAACTTGTTTGTAACACCAAATTAAATCTTTTAAAAAGGTACTTTAGAACTGAAATAACATTTCCACCCCAAGTCCTGAGTAACACAAAGGATTTTGATATTTACTGTTCTGTTAAGAGTTCAAAGGAATGATAGAAGCAGGATGTTCCAGCAGGTTATAGATGGAAAAAGGGACATTTCACCAGCTCTGTCCTGTCCTCAGCTGCTCTGGACAGGCACAGCTCAACCTCAACCAACCCCAAATCTGACACAGGAACTTCTGTAACACCCAGCAAAGCATTTTCTGCGAGTCCAACCTCCTCCCACAAGGATTAGGATTAGAAACAAGAATTATAAATTCTAGAATTCGAAATGAGAAGCAAGTTTTCCCTTGTCTCCCTTGCAGGAGAGGTCAGGCACTGGAATGGGTTGCTGGAAGTGTTCAGGAGTCTGGATGTGGGACATGGCTTGGGGTGAGGATGGGATGGATCATGCTCAAGGACTCTCCCACCATGAAGATTCCATGATTTCCACCTTGATGCACTTTTGAGTCAGGGCTCTAAATCAGAACTCCTCAGCTGAAGAACAGAAATCAGATCTTTTCACCACCCAACTCCCATTTCCAGGCCTGTGGGAATCTGGAACCTTTGGCTGAGAGCTCCTGGGAGAATTCAAAACAGTGTTTGGGAAAATGACATCATATTTATGTGACCACCCCATTGTCTCAGAACTCAAAGGATGAATAAGAGAATAAACTCAGGGCACTGTAAAAATGTCTCAAAATCCAACTCCTCTTTGTCCTTCAAAATTTAGAGAGGGATGGGTTTTTCTAATCAGAAAAAAACCAGCTCTTTGAGGTGGTTTTGTTTTGGGACAGATTTTCTATACTCCTAGATTTTGGATAAAGGTCTCAGGCACTGAGTGGGATTTTGGGGTGTCCTGTGCAGGGCCAGGAGTTGGTGATTTTTGGGGTCTTCTCCAACACAGGATATTCTGATTCTACACTTCTGTAATCCCTCATGTCACTATCACAATTTCCATGGGTTTACTTGGGGTTTGTTTTTCCCCCTTAAAGTGAAGTGAGGGGGGAAAAAAAAAGAAATCAATCAAAACCGATTAATTAACTGCAGAATGAACAGGAACCACACTCACCAGGGAGTGGACAATGAATTCACAAGTCTTGGTCAGGTCCTTTGCCAGCAGGGAGCGTCTCATGTCACAGCGCAGCATGTACTGGGGCAATGGGATGACACAGGGAAAAAAAGAGCTTTAATTCACATTTCCTCCCTCTTTCACAGCTTTTCACCCCCTTTCTGCCTCTCTGCAAAGTGCTGTTGCTGTTATATCCAGTTAAGGGTGACTTTTCACCCTGTTTTGGTTAAGGGATTGCAGTGTCATGTATTCACAGCCCCTCTCTAATTTTGATTTTCTTGTGGGATGGAATTCTCAGTGGGAACCGTTGTGATATTTCATGGGGAGCTTTGGCCACACAGCTGAGCTCACAGCAGCACTACAATCAGGCAACAAGGTGAATTTGCTTCCAATTTGCTCCCCTAAAATGAGAGCCATAAACCAGTGGATGAAAAATAGTCAGAATTTGGTTATCTCAGAAATCCTACACTTCATCTCCAACAAAGCCTCTCAGTGTCCTTACAGGCCAGGGAATTTCTTGGGATGGGTTGTTTTTGTTTGTTTGTTTGTGTTTTTTTGTTTGTTTGATTTTTAATTCCTCCCTTAAACCAGGGATTTGGGTTCCTCATTTCTGGTTCATGGCCACAACCCCCTAGCAGTGTCTGATTAAAGGTTTTTGCATCAGAACAGAGACTTGAACCCACAATTGATCCCTAAATCAAGAAAGAGAGGCTCAATTAAAATGCCCAGAGGTTTATGAAGTCTCTTAACCAGCTCCTCAGTGTTACAATTCCCTCTTCAGGAGAGCAGGACCCTCAAAGTTTGGCTGAAATTTAAATTATTACATTTTAGTGATATTTTATCCAAGAAAAGCTACACAGAGAAGGAATGACAAAAAACCAGATATTCCTCATTAAAGTGCACCTCATACTGACTGATTGATCACAGCAAGTTATTTGGGGTATGGGAAGCAACTCAACCAGTGCTGCATCATTTTTGACATCCCTACCACAAACAACAGCTGTTACACGAGGGAAGAAGCCAAAACTGAGCAAATAAATGGAAAGGATTTAAAAACAGACCAAAAAAAAAAAGGGATTTTTTTTCTTTTAGTTCTGATAGGCTGCTGGGGTGATTTGGTTAATTAGGTTGTTTTATTTTCATACCAGTGACATAAAACTTCATTGTCTTAACACAGAATTTACCTTCAAGAGATGGCTGAAGAAAGACTTTCCCCCTAAAAAAAACCACCAAAAATCACCCAAACAAACCAACATACCTATGATAAAGCAAATTTTGACCAAAAAAGATCAAATTTCAAAACTGTATTTCCACAAAACTGTGTCCAAGCAGGTATTCCATACAGATCTGGGCAGGGAATGTTACTCAGCAAAAGAAACAATTCCTGATTTGTGTTGTCAACACTTGGAGTTTTCCTTATGAAATTACACATTTATTTGGAATACAACCACACAGTGGTGCTGGTTTTTTTTCAGGAAGGGGATGGAAACAGCTGCCTACAACATCAGGATGGATCAAATTTAGGTTGCAGTTGTCCTGCTGAGGTATTTCAGGTAAAACTTCTTGTTTGTGCCATCATTCCTTAAAGATTTACTGGATAAAGGGTGGAAAGCTCAGTCAGTGTGAAAAAAAACCCACTACCCAACTTCATCCTCAATTTCTATGGATTAAGAGCTGCTTTAGAAGACATGGTGCAGGTGAAAGTTCCTATTTTGTCTCCAGACAGGACTGCCTCACCTGGATATTGACAAAGACTCCGTGGTAAGTCTCATACAGAACTTTGTTGCCCTTCATTTGCAGTGGGAATTCAAAGGGAATTTCTGTCTTGCCACTGGGGAGCTTCCCTGGTTTCACCATTTCAATGGTGCTGTTGATAATCTGAATAGGCTGCAAGGATAAAAATTAAAGAGGTTGAGACAGGGAACCAACAACATCTAAACTCTACCAGAATTCCTGGATTTCCAGAATCCCAGGGACCTCTTCAGGACACACAGTGCTGGGATATTTTTTTACAATTAAAAGAAACATTAGAATTTTGCTCAAGAAAACAATTTCTATTTTATGGGTGTAGCACATTAATGACCAAAGATATTCAGGGAGCTCACCAGGAGCAGATTCAGCTTTGGGAAGTGGAGCTTTATTTCTGAAATGATGACCCTTAACAGCAGCAGGAATGACCAAGGCTGTGCAGCTGAGCCCTGAGCCATCCCCTCTGACCTCTGAAGTTTATTATTTAGGGGAGAAGAGAACCCTCACTAGAATGAGGGTTAACTGTGGTTTGAGTGGGGAGATGACATTTCTTTTCTCTCTGCAGTTTTACCATTACTGTCCCCAACTCTCAGGCTTCCAACACAAGAAAGAAGCTCCAGGGAGAGCTCAGAGCCCCTGGCAGGGCCTGGAGGGGCTCCAGGAGAGCTGGAGAGAGACTGGGGACAAGGGGTGCAGGGACAGCACACAGGGAATGGCTTCAGAGTAGGATTGGAGGGGATATTGGGAATTAGGAATTGTTCCCTGGGAGGGGCTGGGATGGAATTCCCAGAGCAGCTGTGGCTGCCCCTGGATCCCTGGAATGTTCAATTCCAGGTTGGACATTAGGACAGTGAGAGGTGTCCCTGCCATGGCAGGGGTGGCACTGGATGATCTTCAGGAGCTGCACAGGTCCCATTCTCTCCAGAGGGATCTGGCAAGTCTTGTCTCATGCCCAGGAACTCCCCATGGCCTCCACAGACAGGGACTGTGCTGGCACAAAAGCCCAGTTCAACCCAGTCACTTCAACAAAAATAAAATAGCATCACATAATTAATTATTTTTCTTTAAATCACAGCCCTTCAGTGTATCATGCAGTAACTTTTTAAACTATTTATGGCAGTGCATTTCAGCCTAAAAGAAAATTCTTCCATCAGTGTGAGTTACTTCCCCAAAATGTCCTTATAAATCCCTTCCTGGGGATATTCCAAAGTTGTCTGGACACACTCCTGTGCCCTGGGATGGCCCTGCTGGAGCAGGGAGGTGGCACCAGTGACACACTGTGGTCCCTTCCAACCTGAGCCATCCTGGGATTCTGTGATCTCCAGATGAAACTCAGCATTTCCCTGCTTTCCATCACTTGCACACCATGAGCTCTGACCACCTGAGAGCCTTTCAGGAAAGGATTCATTTGAGGAAAGAGTTTTTTTGTGCTAAAAATATTCACCTGTGCAGGTCTTACCTTGGCAGTGTTGCAGAAGGCCTCAAACACCCCCACATTTTTGGCACTGAGCTGCAGATTTACTGAACCTTCCATGGTTAAGGAGATCCCTTGGTGCTGCACCGTGTCCTTACTGGTTATGACCACCACTCCAGAGAGAATTTCCTGACAGGAAAGAGAAAAACATTTGTTTAAATCCATTTTTTTCACAGCTGTCAGCCAGACTCTGCAACTCTGAGATCTCCAAACTGAAAAAAAAATCCTGTTCCCAAAGAATGGTGCAACCTTGTCAGGATAGAAAAACACTGATGATTGAATTTAGGATGAGATCTCTGCACTTTTGGTTTTTCCTTAAAAATATCATCGTCCTCTTGGCTGAAGTATTAACCTGAGCTTCAACTTCTTCCCAAAATGTTTCGTTTTCCTGTCCAGGAAGATGAGAAACTCTCTCACTGGGTCAGCTGGTAACAGCCAAGTTCCATTTGATGTGTTGGAATAAACTGCCAGGAGGAATTGGTGTATGAAAATTGGGATGGTCAGCCATGGGAGAGGGAACAAAAGGCACAACTGGAAAAGGGATGGCTAAGCTGAAGGTGAGATTCACCTCCAGAGTGGAGCAGAGGAGATTTAAATTGAAAAAATGAACATGAAGAAACCATTTCAAAGTGAATCAGAATGAAAGGCAGGAGTTGTGTGACTCCAGGGATGATGTCACTCACCCCATGAAGGATGTGCTGTCCATAAAATATCCTTTGTACAAAAATGCTGCATCCTCAAAGTGCCAACTCAGTCTTTTTAACACTGAAAAACTGATGAACTGCAGGAGTGCAACACACAGCTCCCTTCACACACTCCATGGTTTATCCTTCCCTTCCACCACACTGGAGAATCTGCTTCAATTCTGAAATATTCCCAGCTGGAAAGGGCAGCAGGTGACTGAGAACTGGAGAGTTCCCTGGGGATGAAGCTCCTCTCCTCTCCTTCCCCAGGCAAACAGGTCCCAGGTACAGCTCCCTCCAACCAGGGGACAATCCTGACTGCCCACCACTCCCAGCCAGGATCACTCCAGCAGACTGGGAATTCTGGCAGATTTTTGTCTTTCCTGGTGGTACAGGATGGCTAAAATGGGCCAGGGGGGTTGAGACAGCAGGAAAACATCCTCATCCAACCAAGGCTGACATCCTGAGAGCCTGGGAAGAGGAACTGCAGCAAGAGGGAAATGCCGGAACAGGAGCACAAAGGATAGCAAAGAAAAGCTGACCTAAATTCTGCACTGCTCTGCTAAAGGGCCTTAATTAGCACAAGCAATTAGGTTATTGCTTTAAAAAATGAGTCCAGCTCAACTCTGAGAAGCAAGGATAACTCTGAACATGAGAAGTGCTTTAGCAAAGGAGAAGTTTCCTGTCAGACAGCAACAACCCCTTCCAGGGCTGCTGGAAGGGTACACGGCCTGGGAGCAGGAAAGGGAAGGGTGACTTGAAGTTAAATATCAATTTTTCTTTCAATATTTCTTCAGAAATGGAAAAAAAAACAGCTCAAAATTCTGCCCCTCTGCTCAGG
This sequence comes from Toxostoma redivivum, assembly GCA_013397375.1. NCBI lineage: Eukaryota > Metazoa > Chordata > Aves > Passeriformes > Mimidae > Toxostoma > Toxostoma redivivum. Next base: position 39,085 of record VXBI01006136.1, read on the forward strand.
TGTGCCCCACCTGCAGAGCTGCCCCAGCCCTGTGCCAGCCCAGGGAGGAGCTGGAGCTGCTGCAGAGAGCCCAGAGGAGGCAGCAGGATGAGCAGAGGATGGAGCAGCTCTGCTGGGAGGAAAGGCTGGCACAGCTGGCATTGTTCAGCCTGGAGAGGAGAAGCTTTGGGCTGAGCTCAGGGTGGCCTTGCAGGGCCTGGAGGAGCTGCAGGAAACATGGAGAGAGACAATTCCCAAGGGATGCAGGGGCAGCACACAGGGAATGGCTTCAGAGTAGGATTGGATGGGATTCTGGGAATTAGGAATTGTTGCCTGGGAGGGGCTGGGATGGAATTCCCAGAGCAGCTGTGGCTGCCCCTGGATCCCTGGAATGTTCAGTTCCAGGTTGGACATTGGGGCTGGAGCAGCCTGGGACAGTGGAAGGTGTCCCTGCCATGGCAGGGGTGGCCCTGGGTGGGCTCTGAGGTCCATTCCATGCCTAATCAGAGGTTTGCATGTCCTGTCTCTCCCTACAGGGTTCCTATTAAAAATCCATGTTGTATCCTGGTGTACAGTCCTTCCATCATTTTGTTTTCATCCTAGATGAGTTAATTAACTAAAATTACAAACCTTTCAATATGGAGTTAAAGTGGAAGGTAAAAACTAAACCGACAGATTGACTGATCAGAAATATCCTAATTTCAGCTAAAACAGAGGGAATATTCCTTTCCATACAAAAAAAATAAAAAATCAATTTTAAAGCGATATAAAGCAAGTCAAGTTCAGTCAAACTGAAAATGGACACAGCATTGAGAAACTGAAATAAATGAATAAACAAAATCCTAATAATATTTAATTTTCTAATGCACAAAATGCTGTGAAAGTGTGACACAGACAGTGTTTACCTCTCTGGAGCCATTCCTAAGCGAAATAATTCAGCTTTGCCAAAGCTATTCTCTAGATAATCTGACAATTGTAGGACAGATGCTGCACACCCTTTCTTACAAATCCAGTTTACCAGGATTAAAATCATTCAATAAATGAAATTTTGGTGGATGGAAAGGACTTTTATGATACAAGTGCCAGAGAAAAGAGACACCTAAACATTGCTGAGGAAAACAAGATTTCTAGGTAAATAGTGATAAGAATTAAAAGTATCCCTTCTCTTTTAAGCCACATCAGCCTCTGCAGAGCCGGGTCAGGAACTTCCCATGGTACCCAGGAAAAGGGGAAGGACAAAACGCATCACTTAATCCCAAAGGCAACGCCCAAAATTCCGGAGTCAGCACCTGCTGGCTTCGGGAGGACACCGGGAAACCGTGCTGGGATCGGGAAAGCTCCGGGCAGGGATGGGGGAAGAGTTCAGAGCAGGGGGGAAAGCTCCAGGAAAGGGACACAAGGGCGGGGACACGGGGAAAGCTCGGGGGGGACACCGCGACAGCACCGACAGGAGAGGGCGAACGACTCCGCTTCCCGAGGAATCCCCGCTGCCAAGGACGGTCCGGGGCCACTCCCAGCGGGAAGCCCGGGCCAGGACACGGCCCCGGAGCCCAGCGACATCCGAGTGTCCCCGACAGACCCGGGGTACCCGCGGCAGGCTTACGGAATCCCAGAATAGCTGGGCTTGGAAGGGACCTCTGGAGATGATCCAGCCCAACCCTCTGCCTAGCAGGGCCACCTGGAGCAGGTGACACAGGAACGCATCCAGGTGGGTTTGGGATGTCTCCAGGGAGGAGACTCCAGCCCCTCTCTGGTCCCTGCCCAGAGCAGAAGTTGTGCCTCCTGAGCAGGGGGAATTGCTGGGCTCAGTCCCTGCCCGTGGCTCTGGGGCCATTGGACAGACAGGGACAGACAGACACAGCCAGGGCCAGGCAGGGCTGAGGCCCCTCTCAGCTGGGGCTCCTCTCCAGGCTGAGCCCCCCCAGCTCCCTCAGCCTTTCCTGGGCACGGAGATGCTCCAGGCCCTTGCTCAGCTCCAGGAGCTCCTGTCCCTGCTGTGCTGAGGAGCCAGGGCTGGGCACAGCACCCAGAGGTGCCTCCAGGGCTGGGCACAGGGGCAGGATCACCCCTGACCTGTGGGAATGCTCATCCCAGTGCCCCCCAGGACAGCACGGGCCTCCCTGGCCGCTCGCCCCGCACGGTACCCCGCAGTTCCCCGCGGTGACAGCAGGCGCTGTCGCGACAGACGCACCCCATCGCGATAAACCTTCCCTGCGCGCTTCACCCGCACGTCCAGCGTCGTCCCCATCGCTCCGTCACGTGACGCCTCCTCACGTGACCCGGGGTGGGTGCGCGGGAGCTCCGCCCCCTCTACATCCGGGTCCTCGCTGCCGTCAGTTCCGAGCCGCTGACGCCGCTTCCCGCGCGGCCCCGCCCACTGCCCGGGTTGTCATAGCAACGCGCGGGCGGGGTAAGTGACGCAACTTCGTCACCCGCGAAGAACTACACAACCCGGCGTGCTTTGCGCTCCGGCAGCGCCCCCTGCGGGCTGGGGCATCGCGTGGGCTGACGGGAGTTGTAGGCGGGGCCGCCGCTGTCTTATGGGGCCCCTGAATGTCGCTTGTCGCGACTGAGGGGCCGCGCACGGAGCAGGGTGGTGACAATAGGAGCCCGGGAAAGGCCTCGCTGTCCTGACATTTATCCCTCTGACTACACAAGCACCAATATAAACGAGGAGCGAACTCGTCTAAGTCCACGCGGGATTCATCGCTTTTTTCCCCAAATTTGCAAACACGGCCCGGCCTCTGTCCCCAGAGCTCTCCGCACTTGTCGATAAATTCAGGAAGGCAATGCCTCACAAAGTTCGCAGTGAGGAATTTCGCCTTAAAAACCTGGAGCACGGAAACGCTCGGTGTGGAAATGTCCGAGTGCTGAGGGAAATGCTTCGATCTCTTCCAGGTGTGGCCTCAGACGGAATTCCGGTGATTTCAGCGGAACCAGGAGTTTTCCATCGGTGGAATTGCAAGCCCGGAAGAAAATCTCTAAAGCAGGAGTGGAGTTCTCAATTTTATCGCTTTCCTAAGTCATTATTTTCACCTCATTCTTCACACGTTATTCACTAAAAGTAGATTTTCTTCAGATTTACATCATTAAAATAAACACAGCCCTGTCAGTTGTGGGAGTACCTGGAAGATGGTTCTGTCCTCTTCCTCCTCACCCCTTCAGTACTGAAACCCATCCACGTCCCTTCCTCCTGCAGTGCTTATGGAAAACCTGGAAAACCCCCTGTATGCTCCTGTTTTAGGAAAAAAAGTGAGATATCAAAATTGTCCCACATTTCAGGAACGAGAGGGAAGGTGGTGGTTGTAAAATGAAAGGAGCATTTGACTGGGATTACTGAATATTACTGGCAGGACTCAGGTAGCTAATTAGTGTGGGGCAGATAAAGAGGGATTTCTTTGTTTTGGTTTTTACCCCACCAAGGAGAACTCAAAAGAGGAAAACAAAAGCCTGGACAGCACAGCTGCTTCTGAGCATGTAGATTTTTTTTTTTTTTGCCATCGCTTTCACAATCAGCTGTTTTTCTTGGGAAACTTTTTCCAAGGTACTTCAGTTACTCACTTCTAGGAACTGGAGCCTCGTGTCCAGAAAAAGCTCCCGTTGGTACAGGCAGGAGCTGCCCCTCTGCCTGGCAACACAGATCCCACAAACAAACCCAGGGAGCAGTGGCTTCCCACAGAATCCATGTCCAAATCCAGCTCTGCAGTGAGAGCTCGGCACCCTCAGTGTGGCTCTTCTGTAGAAAGAATCCCAGAATGGAAGGGACATCAAGATCACCCAGTGCCACCCCTGCCATGGCAGGGACACCTTCCACTGTCCCAGGCTGCTNTGGGCTGGGGCAGGTGGAGTAAATAAAATTATTAAAAAAAAACCCCAAAACACAAAAACCATACCAAAGAAACCCCAAACAACAAAAAACCCCCAAAAAACCAAAACCCAAAAAAGCAAAACTAAAACTACCTCCAAACAAACAAACAAACAAAACCAAAATACCCCTCAACCCAGAAAGCAGGAGAAATAAAACAACTACCTTAAGAAAGAAATATCCCCATGTGGGACAGGTAATCAGCCCAGGTGTAGTGACAGGTGAATTCCCTTCCTGCCTTCAGGCTGTGGGCACCAATATTCCACTGAGAAACCTCTTTCCCCCTTTAGTTTTGATTTTATGAAGGAATTCCCATTCCCAAACAAAGCCTAAAGTTGTCTGTCTCACCATTTGCCCAAATTTGGGGAAGATTTTCCAAGTGGATGAAGGCAGCAGGCTCCTGACAATGAGAGGGCTCAGTGCCAAAAATTCTAGCCTTGCTCTGATGCTCAAACTGTTTCACTGATTTTGCTGAAATCTTCCAAAATAATTAAGTGGGAGGTGGATTCCCTGTAAATTTATAATTTGGTTCAACCAAAAGAAATCCTGTTACTGGAGAGGGAATTTTCATAAGGACAGGAGGGATGGTTTTAAATTGACAGAGGGTAGGGCTGGATGGGACATTGGGAATTAGGAATTGTTCCCTGGGAGGGGCTGGGCTGGAATTCCCAGAGCAGCTGTGGCTGCCCCTGGATCCCTGGCAGTGCCCAAGGCCAGGCTGGACACTGGACCCTGGGACAGTGGGAGGTGTCCCTGCCATGGAAGGGCTTTGAGGTCCCTTCCAACCCAAACCATTCTGGGATTCTGGGATGGAGGAGCTCTTAATTCATGTAGAAATGTGGTGGCTACTGCAGTTGGGCAGCTCTTAATCACTTAATTTCTATGACTGTTACTGCTGTTGGTTCATGCATTGCTGTGTTCAGCTGCAAGAACAGGATTAAATAAATATATTCTGATTATTCTTGAGTTTATCACAAAGAACTAACTCAGAGGGTACAGATTTTGCTCAAATCCATTTTGGATATATAATTCCACTTGTGAAATCAACCAGATCCAAACTTGACTTGGATCTTCATTTGTTGTTTTCAAGTTTTGCTGAGCCAGAAGTGAATAGAAGGACTCCAGTAAAAAATGATCCTAAACTGAAAGCAAAGGGGAAAACTGTGTGAACTTAGAATGATCCATAATTTTTTTTTTTTGTTCCTGAATTCATAGAATCCTTGTGGAATGGTTTGGGTTGGAAAGGAACTTTAAAGATCATCCAGTTCTAACCCCTTCCACTTTTCTACCTGATTATTTCTGGGACATCCTTTAACAAATTGATTTAAATAGTTTAGAATAATTCCACTTCTATATTTGCCTCAACCCAGAGCTGAAATGTATGGATTGATTGGTTTAGAATGACAGCATTCCTCATTTGGAATAACCATAGGGAAGCTGGGGTTACCCAGACTTTTTTTGGGTACCCAGAATATGTTCTTCTGGGTTTTTTTTTGTTTTTAATTAGTTTTGAAATCTTTGTTTAGAGGACACAGAAAGGTTTGGATTGGAAGGGATTTGACTTAAGGAATTCAATGAGAGAAGTTCTACAAAATTATACAAAATCATGAAAAAACTACACTTTTAAGAAGCTCAGAGATTATTAAGTCTAATTAAAAAAAAACAATTTCAAATCTTGTTCATGTGTTGGACAATTTTGAGATCATTCAATGTTTTCTATAAGCACATTTGACAAATTGTTTTTCAGAGCTGGGTGGAAAGGCTGTTCTTTAACACCAAGGAGGGAGAAGAGGAAAGAAGTGATGTCCTGAATAACAGCAAGTAAATTGAAATCCATTATTTTTGGTGGAGAAATCAGCAAATCCCAGCACTGCAGCACACAAGTGGCGGTGTTCCTGAAAGGAGGAAGGTAATAAAAAAGAAATTAAAATCTCTGCACCACATAGAGGGACTGTATACACATTAAATCTCACCAATGTTTTCTAAACCATTCCCCACTGCACAAAAATTTCCTTTTCATTAAAAATTATGCTTTAAAGTGTATCAGACTTCAAAGAAATAATGAGAAAATAATACAGAAGGTAACAAAATAAACTTATTTATTCATACAGCAAGGTGAGAAAAGCTGATTGAGGTGTGACAAAGCTGGGGGAACGTCCAGGAAAAGAAGTCTAAATAAAGTGTTTTAATTGAGAGAGGTACAGTAAAAGTAAATAACCCCATAAAATATAGTATTGGTCAAGGACTTTTAAAGGTTTTTAAGAATGAACTAATTTTCCTGCCAAAATACACAGTTTTGAAGGGAATTCCCTCAGAGGAGCTGTCATTAGATATTTTAAAAAGGGCTTGAACTGCCTGAAAATTGCACTGAGCTTCACTTGCCACTCAAGAGAATTAGCAAGTAAGGAAAATAATGTTAAGAAATGTGTAGGGGTGACAAAAACAGTGGATGAAACAAAATAAGTGGTTTTGACATTAAAAAATATATTGTAAGAGTTTGGCAGGGAAAGAAAATAATGACTGAATATACTGAATAAAAAGTACTTAGGAATCAGGAAAAAAAAAGAAAAAAAGAAATAATTAGGTATTAATTAAGTAATTTTTCCTAGTAAAAGGTTGTTACTGGATGTTGTGAGATTCTGAATGATGATGGGCAAGTAGTTATCTTTAAAAATGTTGTGAAAAAACCCTCTTTACAAAATAGTGAATTTTACAGGCTTGTGTGTGAGAACTGATGGATGTGGAGAAATTGTTTGGGAATTTGGCAGATAACCTATGGCAGGATACAGGTATGGAGAATAAAAACACAAATAAATACAAAACAAATGCACAATCCAACTAAAACTTGTATATTTTGCCAGCAGCACTGAATTGGGGTAGCAATGATTAAAAAAAAGGTGTTTTGTTAAAAGCATTTTCAAATAATATTAAAATAATCATGAAAAGTTAATGTGTAAAAATTGACTGACTGAGTGCTGATAGCTCTTGAAAAACAATTTGGGATTAATGCAGATACTGAAAACATTGACAAGTTGTATTAACCAAAAATTGTGGTGCCCACATTCCATTTATGTGGAAGCAAAGTTTTGTAGTGACCTCAAAAGGGGCTGGAATGGAACAGAACTTTCTTAATTTAATTTTTTAAAATATTGATTTGAGACTAGGGGAAAAAATTGTACCACTGAGTGATCTCCACACCCTCAGCTGTTTACATTTTCCTGTGACATAAATAGCTTTTGAAACTCCCAGTGTAAGATTACAATTCATGGCTCAGTTTTTTCTCCTGGTTGTAAGGAGTGTGTAACTGGGGGTGCAGTGTGAGGTGTGTTAATGGCAGGATATTTTCAGCTGCTCAGGTGGTTGGAGCTTCCTGAAGCAATGAACACAGATATTTTAGGGTTTTTTTCCTTGTCAAATAGGAGGAAAATAATGTAACTCAGCTCCTTAAATAGATTTTTCCATTGGTACATTATAGATAGGAGACACCAACCAAAAAATGTTGAGTGATATCATGTTTTCAGTGTTTTAGACTGGAATAAGGGACAGTATGGCAATTATTTTTAACTTTCATAGAAGGCTGGATGGGCTTGGAGCAGCCTGGGACAGTGGAAGTGTCCCTGCCCAGGGCAGGGGTGGCACTGGATGGGCTCTGAGGTCCTTTCCAACCCAAACCCTTCCATGGTTCTGTGATTTCTGAGCTGAGCTTGAGGAACGAAACCCAAATCCTTTCTGTCAGGATCAGGAACAGAGTGGGCAGGGCCCAGAGACCATCAGGGTGTTAAAGGAACACACAGAGAAAGCAAAATCACAGAGAAAATAAAATTCCTGTTCTGACCTCCAAGTTCACAGTGCAGAATTCCACAGAATCCCAGAATCCCTGAGGTTGGAAAAGATTCCAAGGTCATCCAGTGCCAGCTGTNAGAACCCAAATTGTCCCAAATCCATGTTGTCCAAGAGTTGCAGAATTGCCTGCAGTGTGTTCCCCACTAGGCAGGTGAGGAAGGCAAACATGAAGATCTGTGTTTAAGTGCTCCCAAGATTTCCAGGGCCAATGAGCTTCCCAGACAAAGCATCATGTGGAAAATAATAATAAAAAAAAAGCCTTTATGCAAAAGAAGCGAAAGAATGGATCAAAAAGTGCCAGGATGAGAGGAAAGAGAAATAAAACAGAACTAGAAGGTCAGTTTTCAGAGAAGGGGAGATCACAGGAGGAGTCTGCAGGGAGCTGTGCTGTGGCTGGTGCTGCTTCATGTATTCCTCAGTGATCTGGAGAGGGGCAGAGCAGGGAGACACCACAGACTGCGGAAGGTATTGAGGTATTCAGGTAAAGGAAAGGTAGAGGACAAATAGAGGTGCAGTTAAAGGGCTGGCTGGAGAACTGAATAAAGACTTTACAAGACTGAGTGCCTGGATAGTAAAATGGCAGAGAAAACCTGGTGAGGTAAAGTAGGACACATGGGGGAAATTCTGTGTACATAAGGATGGGCTGTAAGTTGTTTTCCCACTCACAAATGATATCTTCAGGTTCTGATTAATATTTCCATGAAAATATCGCCACAATGTTCTCTTTCACTGAGAGAAACAAATCAAATATTTGGAATTATTAAGAGCACAAAACAAAGAACAAACCAGAGAACATTGTAGCACACCTGCCCTGGAATAAATCCATAGTTCTCTGTATATTGAGCAGTTCTTTTCCAGACACCTTTAAAAGGGCCTGAAGGAGCTGACAGGAAACATGGAGAGACAATTTCCAAGGGATGGAGGGACAGCACACAGGGAATGGTTTAAAGATGAAGGAGGGCAGGGCTGGATGGGATATTGGGAATTAGGAATTGAACCCTGGGGGGGGCTGGGATGGAATTCCCAGAGCAGCTGTGGCTGCCCCTGGATCCCTGGCAGTGCCCAAGGCCAGGTTGGACATTGGGGCTGGAGCAGCCTGGGACAGTGGGAGGTGTCCCTGCTATGGCAGGGGTGGCACTGGATGGGCTTTCAGGTCCCTTCCAACCCAAATCAGTCTGGGATTCTGTGATTTCTGTGTTTCTGTGATTCTGTGATCTCAACATGCCAGTTGTGAAAAACAGAATTTTGGAGAAAACTCCTCTCATCCCAGCATTCCCTTCCACCCTTAGCCATGGCCCTCAAGGACAACTGGAAACTGCTGCAGAGAGCCCTGGGTTTGGAGATTATGGCACTGGGGAAAAGGAACAGCAAATGCTTGGAAGTTTCCCACTTTGGAAGTAACTTTTAGGGAACTTTTCCCCCGTGGAACAGATCTACGGTGCCTGTAGAAACCTTGTGTTGTTGTCCCTTTGGCTAAGAAGGTGATGCTCAGAATCTGGAATTTGGGTAAAAATTAATACCACAGAGTTGGCATATTTACTATAATTTATTACATATCAATTTCACTGCCTTGAAAAGCAACATAAAAAAGACAACAAAAAGTTCTTTCTTGTGACAATCTAAGGAAGAAATATTTTTTTTTGCTGCTGTTTTCAGCCTTTGAAACTTGAAGTTGCTTATAAATTTCCCTGACCAAAATATTACCCTTCCAAAAATATCCCTAAATTCTCCTTGTTCCTTCCACTTAAAACAGAAGGAAAAAACAAAAAGATAGGGGAGGTTTGAAGAATAAAAAATCAGCCTGAAGCAACACCCAGGAAAGAAAACTTCTTCCAAGCAGTTAAAGCTTGACAAACCTGCAAACAATGGAAAACAAACAAACAAGGATCAGTTGAATGTTTGTCTCAGCCTGAATGTTCTGGACACACACAAAAACCTCCCAAACTATCCTAAAATCCCCAAAATAAGGTCAGGAAGTGTTCTGTTCCTGATGTTTCATGATGGAAAACCCCCTGTATGCTCTGTCCATCCCAGATATAAAGTTCCTGTGTAAATCTGAGCATTTTTAAATGTATATAAATTGCATTGATTAGTATTTTATGAATAGAATTCTTTAAAAATGTATTAATTCAGACTTTTATGTGTCAAATATGAGGTTTACATTTGATATTCATACACCTATAATGGACTAGAGTTTATTCCAACAGAATAAAGAAAATAAATATCCAGAGTACGTTACATTACATTGATTTAAAAGAATATTTATACTACTACAGGTGCATTTGGTTACTTGGAATTTTCTCAATGCTCTTCATTTAACTTTTAATTTTTAACTGGAAGTCTTTATGTTCTGCCTGAAATTTGGGTTCAGCAGTCCAATTTCACCAATTTGAGGTAATCCCTTTCAAAAACTGCTCTGTCAGTATGTCAAAATTCAGTTGAGGTTTATTGTGAAAAGATTTGCTGTTACACATAGGTTGGAAGAAGGAAAAACAATGGGATTGAGGGGATTTTTCAGCTTTTGTTTTTCATAACTGGATTTTATTAACCAAGAGAGAAACTTTCTGTGCTGGGAGCACGAGGGTTGTGTGTCCTGCTCCAGGATGTGAGTGCTCAGGAGAGGAGAGGATATTTTACTGGAAAGAGATCTAAAACCATCATCAAATTCAATTGTATTCATCAGCCTGATAGGCTCTGCACGAAAAATATCAAATACCTGGAGTTATGGTAATTTCATTGTCCAGAAAGGAAAGGATTTATGGGCAATGCTGTTAGCACACAGCACAGAAGTGGTTTGGTGCAACCCCTGCCTCAGAGAGTTTCTTGTGCAGCTGCTGCTCACTGAAATCTTTTCCATCTCCACAGATTTGCCAACTTTACCAAGGCCACTGGACAATTTCAAACGTGACAGATTTCTTGGGAAAATCATTGGGAAACAATTTAACTGTTTTTGAAATACCACTTAAGCAACATACCTCACCTTCCATTGTGCTACAAGTGCCTGCCAATTGTCCCCAGTTTAAACCCATTTTTTAATATTCTTATCAGAGAATCATAGATTCCAGAATGGTTTGGGTTGAAAGGGACATTAAAGCCCATCCAGTGCCACCCCTGCCATGGCAGGGACACCTCCCACTGTCCCAGGCTGCTCCAGCCCCAATGTCCAACCTGGCCTTGGGCACTGCCAGGGATCCAGGGGCAGCCACAGCAAATGTTCCTGATATCCCATCTAATCCTACTTTGTGTCAGTTTGAAGCCATTCCCTGTGTCCTGTCACTTCTTTATAGTCCCTTCCAATTCACACCAGATCCTGTGATTCTACTCCAGATTTGTTGTTGAGGTTCTGGACCCTTTGCAGTTTTCTGATGTGCTGAGACCTGAAAGCCAGGACTTCTCCATGGTTGTTTTTTAACTCAGTTATGTAGCTGGGAGTCACTGACAGTGACAGTAGGGAACAGGGAGTCCTGAAGCTTCTTTAAAAGGATGGGGATGGAGAAATGTAATGTCTTCTGGACTCCTGCACCCCTTTACACCTCAGAGGGAACTGGGGCCTGATCTACCCAAGGCAGAGCGTGCTGGCTCCAGCCCCAGATGGTTTGTGTGCTGTGGTCCTTCCCACAGCAGTTTCAGACTGGTGCCCACAGTTCTTCCCCCTCAGGTGCCCATGGGGTTGTGTCCCCTCCAGGGTTTCAGGCAGCCTGGAGAAGCTGCCCTGGGAATGCTCCAGGGACATCCCTGCCCTGGGAGCACAGCCCTGCCCAGCAGTTATTTTAGGAGCTCCATCCTGGCAGGACTGGGCCCTGCAGGCCCGGCTGGTCCCTCTGGAATTTCAGCAGGGATCTCAGCAGAAGGTCAGCACCGACCTTGCCTTGCCAGCTCCCTGGAATAGCTCATGGAGGGGAAATGCAGGCCCTGAAAACGGTGCCCTACAAAAGAGGAGTGCTGGCCCACAGAGCAATTAGCCTACATTAGTGATGCCACACAACAGCTCCAGGGCCTGGCAGTGGGGACACCCAGGGAGCTGGGGCTGAAATGCACCTCACAGGGAGCTGAGGTACACACAGCTCCTCGGGTTTATGTGCACAGCACAAAAATACAAACTCTTTATTTTGGGTTAATTATTCTGAGTGGATCACCCCTTGATTAGACCCTCAGCTCTTGCAATGGTCTTTTTATTCCTTGCAGTGCTCAGCCACCTCTGACAGACCCACCTTGGGCAGAGGTGGTGAATAAAGAGATTCAGAGAAGTTCTGGAAGCTGGTGGCTGGGTGGAGGATCCTGGCTAATCACTAAACCATCTCTCACTTTGGGAAAAGCTGAACTGTTATGGGAAGTTTCACCTGAACATCAGGAAGAACTTTCCTGTGCAGTGATTGAGCACTGGACTTCTCTGGGCAACCTGTGCCAGGTCCTCACAACCCTCATAGTAAAGGATTTCGTTGTAATCTCTAATTTAAATTTACACTTTTTCAGATTAAGGCAAATTCCTCCTTGTCCCATTGTTCCATGCTCTTAAAAGTCTCCATCTCTCTTCTGAACTGGGATGGGATGGAGGATCTGGGAGGGAAAAATGAACAAACAAAGCATTCCTGCTTCTACTGAAGAATGACTTCTTAGCCTGATGAAGCTCCTTAGGTGACAATTTTAGAAAAACATTATTTAAAATTCATCACTATTTATTTTTCTTAGCTAGCAGGAGGTTGATCAAGTGAACACCAAGCAGAACACACTTCTAAGAACTTTCTTGAATGGATTTGTGTCAGGATACCACAAATATCATGGTCTGTAATTTCAAGGACAAAATCCTTGTGGAAGCTGCACAAGGAGCTTCTCCTGACAGGAAGAACCCAGTTTTCATTTTGGCCAGCAAAGAAACCAATCCTGCTGCACAAGAGAGCAGGGAATTGGTATTGAGAAGGAAAGGGGCCAATGAAGGAGCTGATTTTAATGGAATTGAAGACAGTTTTTGACTCTTCCAGCAATTCCAAAGAGAAGCAGAAGCTGGGCATGGAACAGGTGTAGATCCAATGATGTTACAGTCAGCAGAACCAAAGATTTTTAAACAGCCATGGTCCTTTTGGATGTGAGGGGAACTTTATGATTAAATTAACCTTTTTTTTGTTGTTGTTGTTTTTCATATTTTTTAACACAGGGAAGCCAGATTCCTCTAAAAGCTGGAAACTGAGGGTTTAGTGAAGCTCCCAGACAGGAAATGCTTGACATTGTAGCACTTGATTTACAAAAGTTTTGAGGAATTACAATTCTACAGAATGCTGATTTTAACAGAATGCCTGACTTCTGTTCTGCACTCCCACAAATGTATTTATCATGGAAAGTGGTCTTAGGAAGATTTCTGGGATACAACTTCCAAGTATGCATTTTCCCTAAGATAACTAACACAGCCTTTTTCCTGGAGACTCCTTCCCTAGAAAATTCCATGGTTTTGGGGAAGGATTTTCACAGAATCACTGAGGTTGGGAAAGATCTCCAAGTTCATCAAATCCAAGCTGTGCCTGATGCCCACCGTGTCCCCAGCCCAGAGCACTGAGTGCCACATCCTTGGACACCTCCAGGGATGGGGACTCCAATCATTAACTCCTAACCACTTAACAACCATTATGGAAAAAAAATTTCTATGGAAAAGAAATAATCCTGCTTGATGTTCTAAACCAGAAAAGAAACTTTTCATACTCAGGAGCGTGATCCTCACTGTGAGTGTGAACACCAAGGAACACAATTCTAGAGAATATCAGGGAGAACTCAGGAGATGCACTTTT
>VXBI01006136.1:57911-83138 GCA_013397375.1 Toxostoma redivivum
GGGAAGGAGTTACCTGAGCGAGGTGCCTGTCATCCCTTCGGTGGGGGTGGGGAGGAGGAGGGAGCAGCGTTGGGAATGGGCACAGGGACACGCAGGGACACACAGGCACAGGGACAGACAGGGACACACGGGCACTCCCCAGGGAGGTTGGTGGAGGCACCGTCCCTGGAGGTCTTTAAGGAAAGGCTGGACGTGGCTCTATGTGCCATGGTCTGGTTGACAAGGTTGGACTCGATGATCTCGGAGGTCTTTTCCATCATTAATGATTTCCTGATTCCATATTTTAGTAGCTGGCCGCAGCCTTTTAGGGATTCAGCTTTGTGTTGCTGGGGGGATTGGAGCTCTTCTCGGATACACTGGGTGCTCCTCTGGAGTGGCCAGAGTTCCCTCCCGCCGCCGCGGGATCACAGAACGCATTTAAAAGTCCTGGAATTCGAAATTTAGAAATTGGCGTGGTTTTGAATCTCAGTCGGCTTTGAAGTTTTGGGTTTAGCCCGTCCAAAGACCACGTAGGGGTTCTTTGATCACGTCTCTAGATTGCTGCTGTTACTTAGTTCTCCTATTGCTCCACAGCCATCGGGGGAAATAAACATTTATTGTTATTTAAAATCAACAAAGACAGAGTAACTGACTCCAAAATAAATCGACAAGCGTGTTTTTGACAACCATCCTGGTTGAATCCGAATGAGAGTGTGCTGTTAACTTTTGCCAGGAGGTACTTGCAGTCACACTGAGGTGGATGGAGTTTCATGGGGGCCTGGATTTGTACAAGTTAACAACTTTTTTAATTATCTTCTCGCTCTTTCCTTACCTTCTCCTCAAGAAAGGTGCGTGAAGTTGAAGAACACATAGATGATATCTGGTGATAAATTAGCAAACATTTAGTTTCTGGTAGTATTTAATTCTCTGCCTGTAACCAAGCAGAATTTAACTTCCCTCCTTGGAATAGTCTGTAGCCCTAAAAAGTTTTGGTAAACTTCTTTCTCTCTTTCTCCACGCCCCCCTCCCTTCAACCTCTGTAGGTTGGATATTTTTGGAAAATTAATTATACTTTATAGAATTAGAATAATAACACTGAAAATAACTCTGAGCTAGTATTTGTTAACTATTATCTATATATATTTGGTGTGTGTATATATAGATACTTTTGTAGGCTATGCTTCATGTTTTTGGTTTACATGAATTATTTAGAACTAGACTTTTTATTTGCAGTCTGAAGTAGAATATGTGTGTGAAGTGTTAAATTTACATTTTCTGCTGTGAATTAAAAATTCCATCCGAGTTTATGAAGCTTATTGAGTTTAATTCATGGCTTTGGAATATTCCTTGGGTGAAGCAAGTAGATCTTGTTCAAAACTGAAGAGCCAGCAGGGTTTTCCTAAGGCAGGAGGGCAATAGGTCAAGAGTTTGATATTGTTTCCAGGCTCTCAGGTAGGGTTGGTTACAGGAGCAGCGGGTGTTACAGTTCCTGCATCAATACTTGGGCGGATTTAGGACTTGTCATTGGCATCCCCTCCCCCCCGCTGGACAGTGACAAGGATAATTTTACCTGATAGCAGCCAAGAGTTCTCCCTTTCAGCGCCGATTTATGGGCAGGATTCCCTTCCTTTTCTGTGAAACAACGAGGGACTCACCGGGAATTGATCCATTTGGGAAGTCTGGGGGGTTGTGCAGAGCGGGAATTAGCACGTGATGGCCATCAGCGCCTTCTGCGAACTGGTTGATAGTTTAAACAAAGTAGCAGAACACCATTGGTGCCCGGGAAAAAACTGTGCCTTGTGGAGCTTTTCAAGTGACATTTAATTAGGACAGACTTGCTTACATGTGCCACATCTTAAAGTCATGTTTGAAACTGGACCACCTGCTCAGATGGTATGTGAAAAGAATAAACACGCAAAAACCGAGCCTTTATTTGCCATGCAGGCATTTCACAGCTTCATCTGAGCTCACATGGGTGCTGATTTGAAGACTAAAACCTACTGGTACCAAAAAAAGCACGTTTTGTTGCTATAATTAGATTACCTTTTGGGAATTCCTCTTAAAACCTGTTCATTTCAGGTGTTTTTAAGCCTGGCTGTGGGACTGCAGGTTGAAAGTTGTGGTGACAGTTTCTGGTTTTGAGTGAGAATTGCAGCCTGGTATCTGTTTAGCCTTTCCATGGTCATTTTGAATGCCATTTGGAGAGCTGTTCTCTACATTGGAGTACAAAACTTTCTGATATCTTTATATTATGGGGGTTGTATAACTTCTGAAATCCTTTTGTAAATAGATCTGTTGTTGTAGAATAGGATTATTTACAGAGAACTGCTGCTTTTGTCTTTATAACTGAGTACAATGCATTATTTGTTGAGTTTACAGTTTCATCTTTTCTTTACTAAGAGGTTGGTAAAAAATACACTTCCCCAAAAATTATGTAATAACTTTCTATCTACTCAGACTCTGATGTTCATGCAGTGAAAGTTCTTTTTTGTCCTATTTCAAATGATACCAAAAACTCTCTGACTGAACTGCTTTTCTTGGGAGCTTCTGAGGGGAGAAAGAAGTGATCAGGAGAGGGGGAATGCTCTCTCTTTCCTTCCTCACCTCCATGGGTCGTTCAAGAGGAGGCTTATGGGAACTGTAGTCTTTGGATGGCTTAAAAACATCAGAGAAACTTTGGAAAATGAGGAATTATAACTTCCATCAAGACATGTTCCATATCTGGAGTTCTCCAGTGCTGGTTCTTCAAGGTGACACAATATACCAATGGAATTGCAGTGATTATCCATTGTTTTATCCATCTTTTCCTCTTTTGGGGAAGGAAGGTAAAATTCTGCATTTGATTTTCATTTATCCCAGAATGAGTGGAAAAATAACTGGACTGCTTTTGCTGGTACCAGTGGATTTCATTCCTTCAGAACAGGGCTCTGGTTTGTCCTACCCTTGGTATGGCTCACTTTGAAGGGTATTGGCTTTATAATTTGCTTATTTATTCCAAAGTGTCCTGATGATTTTCAGGGAGAATCCCCACTGAAGGGCCAGGGAAATGTGGGACACAATTCCCAGTCAGCTCTGCCTGCATCCATACAGTGGGAAAACTCTGGTGCTGCTTCAATCCCCTGTATGAACACAAAATCAGTGAAATCCCAGCTATGAATTTTGGAAAAGCAGGGAAATGGTTTTAAAACGGAATCACCACGAGCTGACATCTATTTGTAAACATTCTCCATGCAAAGTTTCCAGGTTCGGGGTAGCACCAAGTACCTGAAAGTGAAACTGAGTAAATGAAAGTAAAATTAATTCCATTAAGTGTCAGTTTTGTTCCAGCTGTGAGAGACCAAGCTTTCAGTTGATGTTACATAAACTTCCAAAGCCTCCTAGTATTCTTTTCCCCCCCCTTTTTTTCCTTTTCCCCCAGAGGCAAATAAAAATAGACTGTGTTGTGAGTCAGTTAAAGGAATAGTTAATAATACATTAATACCTCTTAGTGTTGAAAAGTTTCCTCTTTCTTTTTACTAACTGTTTGGATGGTGAAATAAGAGAGGGATGGAAATGTACAAATTGATTTCTGATGGCAGAATCATTCCTTCAAAAAATAATGGGAAAAAAATTAGACTGAATTTTGTTGAGTTACTGGAAAAAAATCAAACTAGTAGGATGCCTAGTTCACAAAAGCATAAGTAAATAATTTTAATGATTAAATTGAACTTGCCAGTGAAACTTTCAAATCCTAGTGTCCCAAAAACCTGTTGTTCACTGGTTTTGTGGTTTCCTGACTGCAAACACATTTTATTCCGAATCCTCTTTCCCTGTATGTGTTCAGCTCATGATTTGTGCTTCTGTGAACTCCATAAATTGCTAATAACTCATTTACTGTGGTCCTGTTGCAACATCCAACATCTCCTTTGTAGAGGGAGCAGTTCTGTGCCCCTGGTATCAGTCTGAGTTAAAACTCGAGGAAAAGATTAAAAGAGGAGAGAAATATCAGGGAAGTGAATGTGTTGGTACTTCCTCAGTTCTGTATTTTCCTGGTCACTGTGAGTTCCCTCACACTGGTCCCTGCCCTGTCTGGTTGTAGCTACAGCTTTGTCCCTACTTTCAGCTGTACAACCAAATATATTCCTCTTTTTAAATGCGGTTTTACCAGGACTTACACATTAAATACATAGAGGGTGTGTGTGGTCACAGACAAATCAGCTCCCATGCACTCTTTCAAGCTCTGATTGATACTGGAAGCTCAGTAACTTTCCAGGATCATGTCTGATTCTGGCTTCTTTATTGTTATTCTTTCCAACTTCTGGATAATTAGGCATTAATGTAATGCTGTGCCAGAGTTGGTGTTTGAAATACATTGATTTCTTTGTTAATGTTACGAGATCTTGGTAGTTTTCATTTCTATAGAAGTTACTCATAAATACAACAAACACTGGGTCAGTGTTGTGGAATAACAGCTTAATGCACATTTTTCACCATCATCAGATGTTCATAAGCTTAGAATTCTGTGCTCTTGTACTCTGGGTGACTTTCTGTCAATGTCACAGTGTGCCTTCAGAACTGAGATTGTTATGGCAGGCCCTGGGCAGGAAAAGGAGCAAATGCTGGATGTGTGTGTGATTGCACCTATGGGTCTCTGTCTTCCCAATAAAATCAGATTTTTCATGGAGTCCCAGGATGGTTTGGGTTGGAAGGGGCCTTAAAACCCATCCAGTGCCACCCCTGCCATAGCAGGGACGCCTCCCACTGTCCCAGGCTGCTCCAGCCCCAATGTCCAGCCTGGAACTGAACATTCCAGGGATCCAGGGGCAGCCACAGCTGCTCTGGGCACCCTGTGCCAGCCCCTGCCCACCCTCCCAGTATCCCATCCATTCCTGCCCTCTGGCAGTGTGAAGCCATTCCCTGTGTGCTGTCCCTGCATCCCTTGGGAATTGTCTCTCTCCATGTTTCCTGCAGCTCCTCCAGGCCCTGCAAGGCCACCCTGAGCTCAGCCCAAAGCTTCTCCTCTCCAGGCTGAACAATGCCAGCTGTGCCAGCCTTTCCTCCCAGCAGAGCTGCTCCATCCTCTGCTCATCCTGCTGCCTCCTCTGGGCTCTCTGCAGCAGCTCCAGCTCCTCCCTGGGCTGGCACAGGGCTGGGGCAGCTCTGCAGGTGGGGCACACCTGAGGGGGCTCAGGGACACAATTCCCCCTTTCCCAGCCCAGGCCATGGAGGGTTCTGGGCTAAGAACACACTGAGCTTCTCAGCAAGCAACAGCCCCAATCCTGCTCCCCAGGGCTGCTCTCCATCCATTCCCCACCAGCCTTTTTGGGTTTGTGTTTGGGATTCCCCATGCCAGCTGCAGGATCTTGGCTCTTGGCCTTGACTCCCTGAGCTTCTCCCAGCCCCTCCTCTGTGTCTGCTGTGACAGCTCCATGCTTGTCACTTGCTGAGGGTTCTGTGGGTCCCACTGTCTCTGTCCCTGACTGAGTTGTTAAACTTTAGCTGAAGTCAAGCTCTAATCAAAAGCTCCAAACTTTCCTGGCTCTTTGCCCCAAAATCAGAGGCAGTAGTAGGTGCAACTCTGCATAGTAGTAACTACCCTGCAACTACCCAGTTACTACAGCTTCACTTGGAATGACTCTTGTAGCTCCTCAAACTTTGTGGTGGTTTATTATTTTTGAGATTTATTAATTATAAACTTAATTATAAAGCTTAAATCCAAAGTGGATCGATGTCTTTTGTGAACTATCTCTACTAGAGACAGCATCACAAATGAGCCAGTTGAAGTCTGATTGTAAATATAAGAGACTTTGTTTTAAGGTGAAGTTTTTATAAGGACAATTAAGAATTGCTTGAGTTTGTGTTGTATTCATCAGAGACCTTTCTCGGGATCTGATTTCTGTTTTGGTTTGTGTTTACAACGTGGAGTAAGTATTATTTCTTTCTGTGTCAGATTTCCTGACTTGGGGTTCCCTGTCCATTCCTCAGGTGCTGCTCTACAGAATTTCTAGGACAGCCTTGGGGAATTCCGTGTGTTTGTGGTTTGGGTTTTCTTTTGTACATGAAAAGGTTGTGAGTTATGGTAATTATTGTAATTTGATAGTCTGCTGTACAAAAGCTTAATGATAGAAGGTCTGAAACTCATAAACTGGAGGTGTGAATGGAAATAATTTCTCTGCTGTGGCCCTTCAGGAGAGTTGATCCTTTGTCCTTGTGGGGACATCCTGGGGATGTTCTCAGCTGTGTTTTCCACGATTGCAATGCAGTGTCCATGTGAGCCTTGCACAACATTCTCTGACCCATCACGACATTCATTTATGTATCTCTGTGGAGTTAAATTAACCAGAGTCATGTTCACAGCATGGACATTTTAAAACTTTATGAGCTCAGTGTTGAAACCTTGAGAAATCCAGGAGCACAGGTGGAGACAGATGGAGCACAGGCTCTGCACTGCCTTCCTTGGTGCTTGTTGACAACTCTGACTGCTTTGGGTCTCATTCTGGAGTCCAGAGCACTTTGCTCCATGTGAAGGGCACCAGAAATGCTTTTCTCCTATGAGGAACCATTAGAATTGGACACAGATTTCTAAAAGTGGGTTTGAAGGTTCTACTCAGTGCCCATTTACTTGATTACTGCCACCCAGTAAACCCAAAATAGTTTTTGCTAGAATATTTCCATTTAATTTATTGCAGAAGCCAATAAAGCAAGGCAAACCAGTTGGCCAGGTTGTGGTATTATCAAGTTCTCTCTTCTGAAGCCTGGTTTAAAAACCCCACTTTTTTCCTCTTCTTATTATGCAAAGAAAGAGTTGTGTAACTATTGTATAATGGTTGTATTACACCTGCATAAAGCAAGTATTTAATCTAGTTTTCTGCTGGTTGTTCTTAATCAGCACCCAGTTACTTCAAGAAATGAGAAAACAAGTTCTTACAGTCACATGATTCCAGTGTTGCATCTTGAAATCACCCCCTCCTGCAAAACTTATGAAAATGCCACTTAAATGGAACAGATGATGTAAAAGCCTGTTTCAGTTTAGCTGCTGTTATAATGAAGTGAAATGTAAAAGATGGAGTGCCACAGCCCCACCGAGCCCCGTGCTTGGAGTGTGGAGGAAGGAATGTCCAGATGTGACAAAGTGACATTTTCTGAGGGCTCCTGCTGTGCTGCCAGGTTTGGGAACACCAAAGGGAGATGAGCAGTGACCTCTGGGCAGGCTGGGCCCTGATTGTGTGAGGACTGGCAGGGCAGGGCTGGGCTTTGGTTCCAATCTCAGTTAGCTCTAAATGCTTTAAAAAAATCTGAACATAAAGCAAAGACCACTTCGGAGTAGTTCATGTCATTAAATCTCCTCCTGATACTGAGAAGTTCATGGTAGGTTCATGTTCTGAGGCACAGGAGGTTTTCTGTCTTGAGGTTTTTTCCTTTCTTTTATTCTGCCTTTTCTGTCCAGTGTGAAAACTTCCAGTTCTTAATTTATTTTTTTTTAAATCAGGAGCATGTTCTGATTGAAATCAGCCAATAATTTTTTGGATATGTGTGACAAAGATTTCCTCAGCTTATATTTGCTGTCCTTTAATGTGTATTTCCAAAATCTGCTAAGAGAAAGGGGGGACATAACTGACCTTCCTTATGTTACTCCTCATTTTTTAAATATTTGTCAGAAGTATAATCCTAGGCCTACATGGTCTAACCCAGTATTTTGTATTGGCCTCACTCTTTTGTTAAAATTTTGAGTCTTGTAGTTCCTACCTAATTTTATTGAAATGTGAGAATGTGATTATTTCTATACAAGACTTTGAATATGGGATGAAGAATTTAATGCTCAGACTTCCATATTTGAAAAAAAATCCCTTGGTATTTTCTGATACAGGTTTCTTTAACTGCTTTGCTGTTATTTTCTTCCTCTGCTTTTCTTCCACTGCTACTTTAAAAAACAAATCTTAATTTTCATCTTTACATGATTTTTGTTTGCATAAAACAAAAGAATCTGAGGGCTGTGGTTTGAGGTGAGGCTGAAGCTCAAGATACATTTTTAGCAATCACAGAGTGGGCCCAGAATGCAATTTCTAAGTTTTGTTTTAGTCATTATGTGTGTTCTGAAACCTCTGAACCCCCAGCCTGACAGTGCCAAATACATAAACTTCCTTGATGTACTTGGGAAAACAGGTCTGGATTATATTCCATGGTTTGGAAACATGGTCTGCCTCCCAACATTTCAGTCTTGCCTATCTCTGTGGAGTTACACTTGACTTTATTCATTATTTCCATAAAAACTCCCAAACTAAGTCAAGCACTCAAGCACTGACAAAAATGGGAGAATTATCTCTTGCTTTTGGTGGTCTGAATTATCTTTTATCAGGTAGTAAATATATAAATTTAATTTTTTAAAATAAAAGTTAGTAGTTGATCACTGTCCAGACCCTGCACTTGGTTTTAGGTTTGGGACTTTCTATGCCTCATTTTAATATCTGAATCAAGTAAATTCTAATGGATGTTTCCAGCATCCCATGGAAGAGTTTTTCAGTGATTGAGATCTAACATACAGAAAACCCCATCCACCCAAACTTTGTGTGTCCTATTGACAGCCTGATCTAAGGCACTGAGCTCCTGGTTTTTGGGATGAAGAGAGGGAATTCAGAGATCTTTGGCATCTTGTGGAGCTTTGTGTGCTTTCCATGCACTCAGCCTGAGATCAATAACTCCCTGAGCTGCTCTCCAGCAAGGGGGTGAAAGCCAAAAAGGGAAGTGACAGGTCAGAGCCACCTGGTGAGTGCCCAGAGTTACTGGGTGACACCTCACAATCACCAGGTGAGTTCCCAAAGTTACCTGGTGAGCACCCAAAATCACCCAGTGATTGCTCAAAGTCACTAGGTGATGCCTCAAAGTCACCTGGTAAGCACCTAAAATCACCTGGTAAGTGCCCAAAATCATCTGGTGCCAGCCCAAAGTCACAGAATCCCTGGGTTAGAAAAGACCTTTAAGATCATCAAGTCCAACCCATGCCCTAACACCAAAACTAAACCATGGCCACATCCAGGTTTTTTTTAAACACATCCCGGGATGGTGACTCCACCACATCCCCAGACAGACAATTCCAGTACTTTATCACTCATCCCATAAAAAACCTTTTTCCTGATCTCCAACCTTAGTTTCCCTTGGTGACCTGGTCAAAGTCACTGGTGACACAGGGTGGAGCTGAGCTGAAGGGTTTCTGTGTCTGATGCTTTAATAGCAGGATGCTCTTTGCATTTGCAGTTTCATTTGCCTGGAGTTTGTATTCTGAGTGCTCTGTAACTTGAAGAAGCAGCTTCTTAAGGTTGGAGAGTGACTCAGCACATCCACACAGAGGTCTGCTCAAGGAATTTAGGATTTGCTTGGAAATTTGGGGAATTAGGGTTTGAACTTGTTTTTCCCAAATGGGGTTTGTCTTAAAAAAAAAAAGCTGATTTTTAATTTGCAACCTCTTTTCCCATTTCATCCACATACCTCAGTTTAGGGCAAAGTGATGGGGTATTTAGAAAATGGTATCATTTTGGGATAGCTGGATTGAGTGAGTAGGTTGTTTTTTGTGTGCTCTCCTCCTGGTGCACACGAGAAGCATCTGTGCAGTGAATAAACGTGAATTTCAATGGACATGAAATTTATACAACTTCTTTCATATGGAAGGGGGAGGAGGCATTTATGGGATTTGCCACTTTGTGTGATTGGAACATGGAATCATGGAATGGTTTGGGTTTGAAGGGACCTTAAAGATTGTCTCATTCCAACCCCCTGCCCTGGGCAGGGACACCTTCCCAGGTTGTTCATGCCCCATCCAACCTGGCCTTGGACACTTCCAGGGGTGGGACATCCCCAGCTCCACCTTACAGTCCTAAAGCTCCAGCCTTTCTGGCAGGGCTGAGTTCTGAGCCTTAAGGGGTGACCAGTTTGGGGAGCAGAGTTACCTGTGCCAGTGTCCACTGGGTGTGTGACCCACCTTTTTCTGTGCTTGAGTTTGCTTGGATTTTAGAGGGAAAATTGGTTAAATGTCTTAAGTTAAACTCCATAAAAATATTGTGTTCTAGTTTCAGCTGACCAAACTAAACTTGTGACAGAGTCCTGAGACACTGCTGGTAGTGCTGGCAGTGGAGGGGAGTGGAGTAACTGGTGCTGGGGAATAAAGATTGGAATTGTTGGTCTTCTGTGGCTACACCCTCTTAAATTTGAGGGAAATTTGAGAAGATTTCATTATCTCTTTTTCATCCAGATCAGTCTTCTAGAATGAGATAAGGCCATAGGCTGGTACATAATTCCAGTGCTGAGCAAGAACAGGATATTTAGAGAAAAACACAAGCGACATTGATTTTCTCCCCCTTTTTCCTTCCACCCACCCAGATCTGTCCATGTTTTCCTGGACCTGGTGAAAATGACCTTGCTCTCCCCAAACCTGTACCTATGGCCAATTTGAAATAATTGATACAAAAGAAGCATAAAGATGAAAAGAAAGAATGGGGTTTGTGTTTCATCTATGAGGGGTGAGGGCCAGCATTAACCTGATGATGCTTCAAGTGTTGGCAAACTGATGGGAAGTTCCTGCACAGGGAAGAACTTGGAGAGAAATTGTTGGAAGAGTTCTTCCAAGGCAAAGAGTGCAACCAGGAGTTCTTTGAAGGCAGTGACCCTTGAGCAGCTCCTTCCCTCCCTTGGGGCTGCCTGCTCCCACCTGCTTTGTGCTGGCACAGCTGTTTGTCAGCCCAGCAGTGAATCAGGCTTGCAGGGTGAGTTGGCTGAAGTCAATAATTTTATATTCTATTTTATGTCGGGGTGTGTGTGGGGGCGGGAGTCGGGTTACGCTGCAGCAGCTCGGCACAGGGATCACGCAATGGGCTGGGAGGGTGGGCAGGAGCAGAGGCAGGGCTCTGGCAGCACTGGCACTTCACGGAGAACGCCATTCCCAGGAATTCCTGCCAGCCCTCCTGTGGTAAATCATCCTCTGTCAGTCTCTGTCCCCTCCTCGCTGTGTCTCTGGGACTTTTCCCTGTTTCAAACTTCCGACATTCCCGCTCGGGTGCTGCCCTGCGTGCGCTCCCAGCACAGCTGCACTCGGGAATGACTTCTGCCTCCAGCTCTCCTCATGCTTCTCTTCTTCCTCTCTTTTCCCTCCTGCTCCTCCTTGAGTTTTTCCTTGCCTTTTTAACAATTTTCCAACTTCTGCTTGTGCCCTTTTTCCTCCCAGGTCATTGCCAGCACCTCTCTTACTTGCTCAGCTGCTTGTTCTTTCTCCCTTCTCTTCCCCAATAGGAAAAAATCCCCATGTTAAACACTAAAACCTGTTGAGAAACCCCAAGTTTTTAATTTTCTGTGCGCCCCCCCAAAACATTACCACAAACCAATACAACATACAGGTTTCTTCTCTGTCTCATTTGCTTTTGAATTTTCACTTGAATTCTGTATTGCCTTAAGATAGATGTGCACACACAAAACATGTTTTTCCTTTTTGGACAAACTGAAAGATGAATTGAAGTTTCCAAAGTTAACTTCTAAGAAAAGGTATTTTCACAGTGGAAGCTGTGAGCAGAACCTACTGGTACCAGATGCTGAATTGTGAAGATGCTTAGTTTTCTTGTTCTTGCTCTACAAATGAGACATAAAAAAATATTTCTATTCTACACAACCACCAGCTGGGCCAGTTATGTTAAAAAACAACCCAAACTCTTCTGGAAATTCCATGTTTGCTTGTCCTCTTAAATAGATGAGCAGTTTCACATCCATGTATTCAGAAACACAATATTTTAGCCCAAATTATTTAATCTTGTTGATCATTATTTACCTGTTAGTTGAGAGTGTAGACAGAAGTGCTCATGCTTTAATACCTGAATCCATCCATTTGAATGTCCATCCATATTTTAACAATCCAAAGTGACTTCAAATAAAACTGGAAAATTGGGCAATATACTTACTCTTTATAGCAGAAAAAAAGCAGTGAAATTCTTCTGCCCATCCCCTTTGCTTCTCTGAATTTTTGGATGGACAGGAGCACGGGAAGTATCCAGCAAGATCTGCTTTCTCCATGCCAGATGGGATTGACAACATCTTTGGAATTCTTACATGATAATAAACATAAGTGAGAGTGTGAATGACAGTGATTGTCTTCAGAGATGTTCAATGGTTCACTCTTAGTAAATAAAATTACTGCTCATAAATGCTGTATCTCTGGGGGCTTGCAGCTTGTCTGATGATTTTCTTTCTTAGTTTTCTTAATCCCTTTGAGTTGTTTTCCAGTGAACTCTGTCCATCCTGCTTGGTTTTTGTGTGGCTTTTTTTCATGGCTAAAGACCTGTCCTGTGCTGAACAGCGTGGCACTGCTCAGTTCCAGGAGCAGCTGAGGTTCCTCAGGCACAGAATTCTGTGGCTGCTCTGGTGTTTGGTGCTTGTCTTCCCCCCTCCATCCCCTTCTTTGACATCCCATGACATTTTTCCTGAATTTCCCCAAATTTCTCTTTCCTCAGAGTTGCTTTGGCTTGACTGTGCATGAAATATTTCAGACCAAAATGTCTGAGCAAAAAAAGGGCAAGTTCCAGGCCTTGTCTGCTGGATCAGAGAATCACAGAATCATTTGGAAAATGGTTGGGAAAGCCCTCCAAGGTCATGGAGTCCCAGCTGTGCCCCATGCCCAGAGCACTGAGTGCCACCTCCAGGTGACACCTCCAGGGATGAGCACCCCAGAGCTCCCTGGGCAGCCCCTGGAATGTGTCAGAGCACGCTCAGGACCCTCTTGTTGAGCTGTTTCACTACATGGGAACAGGAGCAGCACTGTATCAAAAGTTCCCTTTTTCCAGCAGTCTTTCCTAAAAAGCACAGTACGTCATTCCATGGAATACACCAGCTCAGTATCCTTAGTACAGAATTAAAGAAAAGATCTGCTGGAAAAGTGGCTTTGTTTTGGAGTCTTTCCATCCATCCCAGGCTATTCTTGGGAGTGTGAACTTCAGTGGGACACTAAAGGTTTTCTTTCCTTTTTTATTTCCTGGATACTTTGGACTTGGTGATCCTGAGTGCTCTTTGGAGGGTTATAAGGTCAGGATTTAAAAGCTTTTTTTTTTTTTTTCTTTTTAATTTATTCTCATTTCCTTCCTGCAACCTGCTTTATTAGTATCATTTTAGAAATTTTTTTCGGGGAAAAAAAATGCTACAGGAAACCAAACTTCTCTGGTTAGGCCCTTATCAACTTCTGATGCTGGCAGAGATACTGTTATTTAATAAAAATTGTATAGTCTTATCATGACCTAAATACTTAAATGGGTAAGTTTGTCAAAGATTAGTGCAGTGTCTACTTCTTGAAGAAGAGAAGTATCTTGGAGAACATCAACTGATCAATGTCAATTCCACATGGAGATGCTGGAATTAGTGAAACAAAGTTTCAACTTTTTCTATTTCTCCTCATAAAAGTCGAGTTAGACCCAATGAACATGAGAGGGCTCTGTTGGAGAGACTTTTCCTGGGCTTTTATCTCACTGAGAGATGGCTCTTAGACTTTTATGTTACAGCTGCCATCAGGAATCATCCAAAGTGATTTCCATGCTCCTCCAGAGTGCCTGCACTCAAAAAGGGATTCAAGCCAACGCTCTCCCAAATTCACATCCAGGACCTGTCCACTCAGGATCGAGTCCAACCTCTTGTTGGATTCCTGAAGCTCAGAAAATCATTGTTTTCCGTATTAATAAGCAGGAGATAATAAACTTCTGAGGGTGATTGGCAATCAGTTCACTTGAAGGAGTGTCATGGCTTTTTGGTCATTGAAGGCTTTATAAATGATGAATTCTTTTTGGAGGTATCCATATATGAATGAAGGCTTGATGAGGAATTCCTGGAGGAGATTCTGAGGAATTTAGGTACATACCAGATTATAATTAGTACATTCTGATCTTATTTTTTTTTAACATTAAAGATACTGGCTTTATCTAGGAGAACAAATATTCTGGAGTCTCCAATCAGCTACCAGTAACTGCATTTTTGGGGGTGAATGTTTGATGAAATCTTTATTTAGTGTGACAATAAATGCACCCAGTAAAGCTTTTGCTGCTTGATCTGCACCCAGTGTCTGTACTGGCTTTTCTCCCTTGCATCCACATGCTTTTATCACTTGGATAGGATGCCTGAATTATTCTTATGGATTATAATACCACTTAAAACGGAGGAATTTGCAGTTTATTACCTCCCCCTGCCTGTATCTCAGCATACCTTGGGATGTACCAAGATTTGCTTTAATATTATGCTTAACAGCAGGGATGGATGGAAGCTGAAAAGATAATGCAACAAGACCTTGGAATTGTGAGTCTGAAAAAGGTGTTTTGACTCCATCCCCAGATGATATGAAAATTTCCTGAAGTTCCTTAGTTTATCTCCTTCTTCAGTGAGAGTTTTCTAGGTCAGCGGTTCCTTAACCGGGGAATAAGGCCATGGCAAATGCGCTACAGATGGAACGTAAACCCATCCTGAATTATGGGAAGTTAACAAATATTATCCTAGGGATGATTCATATTTAGTGAAAAACGTTTGGAGCTGACAAGGATGTGTGTTCTGAGAAATGGAAGGGCTTGGAGTGAACAATGTGAGGAAAATGTGGGAGCTTTATTTATTCATGTCTTTCATGTAGAGTGAATCTCCCCCTCTGCTCTCTTGAGATCCCACCTGGAATGCTGCTTCCAGCTCTGGGGACCCCAACATCAGGGTGTGGAGCTGCTGGAGTGAGTCCAGAGGAGGGATAAAGATGGTCTGAGCCCCTCTGCTCTGGGAACTGGGGCTGGAGAAGAGAAGCTCCAGGGAGAGCTCAGAGCCCCTGGCAGGGCCTGAAGGGGCTTCAGGAGAGCTGGAGAGGGACTGGGGACAAGGCAAGGAGGGACAGCACACAGGGAATGGCTTCAAACTTCCGGAGGGCAGGGCTGGAGGGGATCTTGGGAATTAGGAATTGTTCCCTGGGAGGGGCTGGGCTGGAATTCCCAGAGCAGCTGTGGCTGCCCCTGGATCCCTGGCTGTGCCCAAGGCCAGGTTGGACATTGGGACAGTGGGAGGTGTCCCTGCCATGGCAGGGGTGGCACTGGAGGAGCTTTCAGGTCCCTTGCAAGCCAAGAATTGCAGGAGTGTCAGTCAGGCTCAGCTGTGGAGCTGTGCAGAGTCAGCAGGAAAGTGGAACAGCAGCGAGGCTGCCGGTGCTGAGCTGCAGCCGTGACTCACGGCCGGGCAGTGCCAGGTGTGGCTCAGGAAGGGCTCTGGGAACACAGCAGCCAGGTCAGCATCACCTTTGGCTTTTGGGAGACTTCACCCTAAAAATAATGATTTTAATGAAATAATTCCGTTTATTCCCATGGAATTCAGTGCATCTGATTGTCTTGGAGCCTGAACCTGACCACTGTCGGTTTTCAAAGCTGATGAACTTCACAGGAGCTGCTGTTTGAACATGTGTTGAGCAAGGATTTTAAACCTGGGGCTTCTATCCTGACATGTCTGGAGAAAGCTGGAGCTGGTGTGGTGTTTCCCAGGTTAAAAGGAGCTGGAGGAGCAGTTGGAGAGGACCCAGCTATGTCTGTCCAGTGTAAATGTGAATAATGAAAGGCAAAGGTTGTGGCATTGCAGTTGTCAGTGGGAGCTGCCAGAAGGGCAGCATTTAAACAGCAGTTCCTGGTGTGTTTGAAAAGTTCCTAAAGTCCTTAAAAATGTTCACAGATCTATATATGGCTAAAAAAAAATCTACTAACCCAAAATCTTATGAATTAGCACCATTTCTGTAGTTACAGCCAGCAGTTACACCTTAGTGTGATTGGTTTTTGTGTATTTGGTTATTTTATCGTGGCTTTTGTTTTTTGTTTTTTGTTTAATTTGGGAGACTAAATCTGTGCATATTTCCATGTATTAAAATATTTTGGAAACTCTCAAGATTAAAGGTACTGCTCTAGCATGGCAACAAACATCTACATTGTTGTAGTTGAAATAAGTAACTTTAAATCTTTGAGAGCAACACCAGAACTGTCTTCTGCCAAAATGGGGCTAGAGAAATAGTTTTATTTCATTTAAACATGGGATAGCAGCTGCACAGACTCTTCATAAATATGTGAAGTATTTCTGTGTGTTGTGGTCTGAGTAAAGTTTATTTTGATTTTTCCAGCTCTACTCCTGAATGAAAAAGTTCAGGTGGCTGCACCTGAGTCCCCTCCCTTGCCAGGTCTCTGAGAGAGCTCAGTTTGTAAATAAAGAATACAATAGAAAGTGGGAGTAGTAGTAGTGACCACTAAATTGGAAGAATAATCAGCTGTAGTAATATCAAGGTTGTAGTAAAAAATCTGTAAATTGAGTGGTTTGGCCATGTTCTGTGGAAACTTGAGGCAGCTTTAGGTGTTCCTGTAATTCTTCTTCCTTTATGGCTCAGAAATTCAGGGACAAGTAGGAAGGTTGTGCTCCCTTGAGACCTCTGGGTCTGAAGTTCTGAAGTGATGAATGCAATTCTATAGCAGGGCATGTTTGGCTTTGCATTTCTCAAGTTCTTTTCCCAACCACAAGGAACAGAAACAGTTTTTGTACGTGGAGTGATTGGCCTTGTTGAGGACATCTATAGGAAAAAAAATACCTGCAGGAAAATCTCAGCTCTGCAAGACATTTCATATTCCTTTGGATTAACTAATTTACAGCCCTCATGTAGGTTCCACTTTGGAATATGATTTTATTCCCATGCTCCTGATATTGCAGGAGATGGGCAATTCCAGCTGTAACATCTTTTCCTTTTGTTCGGTGGAGGGAGGGGAATGCAAATCCAGTGGTTTGACTTTTGTCTGACACTATTAAGTGGGTGGAAAAAAGAGCCACTCCCTCCTGTAATTGGAGGTTCCTTATAAGGTCAGTGGACTGAAAATATTTGAAGTTTGTGCTTCTAAAATTAATATTTTTAGTCAGTGAGTAAGTAAAGCATCAGATGCAAATTATCTAAAAAATCTCAAGTATTTCAACCTTTATTGTGGGGCTTTTCTTCCCCTCTTCCCCTCCTCTTCCCCCTCACTGTGTCATTTTAATTCTTCCTAAAACCACAGGCTTTATTCTGGAGTTCACATGAATTAATGAATATTTAAAAAAACAAATCCTGACTTCTCTGGCTGGATGGGTCAGTTATAAATTTAATATTTCGGTTCCTTCAGACACCTGGGAAGCAGTACATGTTTAGAAGTGATGCATTTCATAAATAGACTGTAAAAAATCATGTATTATAAACAAATGGAGTGTTATAAATCAGGTATTTCAGAGACTCAAACTGCACTCTGAAGTCTTCCTGAATGAATCCTGGTGTGACACCACTGCTCTGAGGGTGATAAAATCACCCTTGGTTGTATTTTAGGTGCATTTGAGTGTATTTTGACACCAGCACTGGCCTGCACATCTGCAGTGGCTCAGCTCAGAGAACTGAACTGGGATTAATAATTGTGGCTTTGGATTTCTCCTGCTTCCCATTCCCCCAGTGCATTTGCTGAGTGCCCCTGTCCCATTGCAGCAGCAGGGGAAGGGCAGAGGCTGCTTCAGTTCTGCTGCTGCTGAAAGAAATTCCTGCTCTGCTGCAACTGCAGTTCTGCCTGTGCCAGGTCTGAAATTGGGTGAGAAACTCTGTGATTTCAGCAAAGCTGCTTCCACAAGCTTTCACACCTCACCCATGGCTTCTTACAGCACGTGGTGTAAATTTAGCATGAGAGTGAAACCAGTCATTCACAGCATCTTCTTTTCAGAGGAACCAGTGCTTTGTGGAAAATCATTTGCAGCACACCAAAAAATCATGGTTGGGCATGTTTTGGTTGAGCATCTCACAAGTCCTGATCTGGAAACTCGCAGTGCACATTGCAGCTCCTCAGGAGGATGAGGGGTGTGCTGGGGAAGTCTGCTATAAACTCAGTTTTGCTTGCTGTTGACTTTCCCCCAGTGATGTAGAAAAATGCTCAATTTCCAAATTTTTAGCATTCTCTTTCCATGTTTAAGAAGGAGAAAGCTGCACCCCATGTGTGAGGGTGAGCTCAGAAGGTTCTGTAGAATACACAAAGTCACCTGAAGAGAGGTACTTTATGTTTACTGAATTATGAATTTTAAAACATAAAGGTGGTGAATTTTAAAACCTTTGCCCAGAGAAGCTGTGGCTGCCCTGGATCCCTGGAAGAGTCCCAGGCCAGGTTGGACAGGGCTTGGAGCAGCTGGGATAGTGGAAGGTGTCCCTGCCCAGGGATGGTCTTTAAGGTCCCTTCCATCTCAAACCATTCCATGATTCCCTGATTCTGTAGTCTTAAAGAAGTTGCTATTTCAGTGAAAACATTCAGCTAATAAGAGTTCCAGAATCCCACAGAACTTAGAGCTGGAGAAGGGGATCTGTGACTTCTTTGGGAACAGGACAGATGTGATGCTGGTCACAATTTAATTTACCTGTGTTTCAGTACTCAATATATTTGCTGTGAGGTGCATACGAACCTGCAGGTGCCCAGAAACGACAGGGATATATTGGCTTTTTGTGCTGGAATCATAATTTACTTTTAATTTTCTGGTGTGACTTTGCAGGTGAATCTGAGTTGTACAAAGCAGAACTCAGTACAGCATGGCCATTTTTTTCCCTTTTCATTCTTGTGAATTATTCCTTAGATAGATCACCACCTGTGTTGGTCACAAGAACAGCAGTGAATTTGGGTGTGTTCAGCTTTGAGGTGTGTGTTAATTTGGACATTAAACACATGGGATTTCCTGGTAACAAAGCACTCTCACTGCATGTGCTGGGTGCTGGCAAAACAATGATTCTGGAATTCCTCAGCTTTGTCCCTCTGGGAAGCTGTCAGTCACTGAGCACCCTGTCAGATTTATTAATTAAATTCCAATTGAATTGATTGTACTTCACATTTCACTGTGCAGTGTTTGAAATAAAACACCAGAGCTGTGTCTTTGAGGAATCTTTTGCTCAGTTTGTCTAACATCAAACCTCATCACTGCTTGCCTCTGCATAGTTCAGATGTCTAAATTCATTATATTCCAGTATGTTAATAACCCCAATTTCATGGTGGGTACCTCAGGATAATTTTCCTAGTAAATAAATAAAAAAATTTGGTTTCTAAGTAAGTATTTATATTTTATGTTGCTAGCAACAGGCCTGCCTGTGTTCACCGAAGGTCAGTGACCTGAATTATGTTCAGCTCTGCCAGCAGTGTGTGTAGTCATGAGAAATGCAGGGGTTTCTCTGTATTCCACGAGTATGACTTTAAAAATTACAAAATAATCTTTTCACAGAGGAAAAACTTGAACCTGGCTTTGCAAAAAGATTCCATATTGAATCTTCTAATACAGTGATCCTGAATAAGGAAAATAAGTCCCTCTATGAAGGGTTTTAATTAGTAAAATGTAAAAAGCAAACCCCTCCCCAGCAGACTTCTCTTTTCATTAAATTTTCATGTTAGTAATGGTTTTTGCACTTTAACTTTTAGGGGTTTAGAAATCTGATTGCTCTGTACTCAACTTTGATCTGCACTGAACCTATTGACGTGTGTTGGGTATTGAGTTTTGCAGGGAGGGATGGATGCTCCTAAGGAATACAGGGAATAAAGCTTTAATTCTCAAAGAGACCAGGAAAACCAGGCTTGGGATGTGAGGAGAAGTCAGAGATGTGACAAAGTTTTGTTACTCAGTGTCACCATCTCCAAAATGTTGTGGAAATAGAAGGTGCTCAGCATCCTCACTGTGTCTGACTGAGCCTTGTGTGACTCCACGTTGGGATTGCTCATGAGCAGGGAGTGGCTCTGGATGGGGGATCCCATTCCCCGTGTTTGGGGACATCACAGGAGCCAGCAGGGAGTGGCTCTGGATGGGGGATCCCGTTCCCTGTGTTTGAGGACATCACAGGAGCCAGCAGGGAGTGGCTCTGGATGGGGGATCCCATTCCCTGTGTTTGAGGACATCACAGGAGCCCCAGGTGGGGAGGGAAGAGGAAAACGGGAAACAAAAGCACGAGGTAAAGTTTTAGCACAGATGATTTCTAAGAATTGCTCTCTTCGTTTAAATAAAAGACTTCAGCCTTTATTCTTCTCTTTGCTCTACCACTTTCAATAATTTGCTTTTAAACACCTTTCCTGTCATCTGTTCCTTCCTCTCCTCCTTTATTTCCAATTCACTTCTGTTCTATACTGGTAAGGAGATCAAACTGCGTTCTTGAAGCCCAGTAAATGTTATTACTGAGGGGATTCTTCTAGTAATGATCTTACAGACTGTGTGATGAGTAGGATTTGCTCTTGCCTCCTCTTATCATCAATTTATTACCTAAACCAGGAAGCCTTTGTGCAGGCTGTCTAAAAGGCCTTTAGCTTTAAAAACTTGGCAGTGCAGACACTGACTGAGTTTAAGGTGCAGCCCCTGCAGCCACTGAGTGCAATTTGGTTGTATCTATTTAAAAAAAAACAAAACCCAAATTGTTACTCTTTTATGTTGTGTGTCTGTGACACTTGTTACTGTCACCAGGACTCACCGGCTTTGGGATCTGCTAAGATTTCAAACCCCTCCTTGGAAAACAGGGCTTCACCTGCTTTTCCACTCTGGAATTCCACAGGAGTTCTCCAGTTCTCCAGGCTGGGCTGATGGAGAGTTGGAAGGAGACTGAAGCTAGGGTGGATCTGTGTTCCTGGTCAGCTCTGAAATGCACCAATGTGTTGATTCCTGTTAATAACCTGTTAATGACTTTCTCACATCAGCAGCTCTTCCTTAGTGTTGGTAGCTCTGAAAGTTTCTTCTAAATTCTAAAATAACTCAGAGCTCTGTGGTTACCTCTGCAGCTGCTTTGGGAGCTGAGCATTCCCACTGTGGAATGGGCAGGAGACAATGGTTGAACACTCTACAATATTTTGGCTGAAAATTGCTCAAACTCTGGTGATAGTTTCGACTAAGCTGGGTTAGGATTGAAACTGGGCTTGCACTGGTGGCACTGGGAGGGGATCAAGCAGTGATTGAGCTGCAAGGTGAGAAAGACAAGAGAGTGATGCCTTCAGTCCTTGAGCTGCTGCTGCTGCTGGCAAAGGCTTCCTGTAATCCTGGTGTAAACCCAGAGGTGCTGCAGTTAAAGGGAATAAAGGATAATGGCCAGAGAGCTTTCAGAGATGGGACTGAGGCTCTGTAGCCTTAGGACACCTGTGTGGGATGGATAAACCCGGTGCTCCAGGACTTGGGTCTGCTGCAGAGAGCCCAGAGGAGGCAGCAGGATGAGCAGAGGATGGAGCAGCTCTGCTGGGAGGAAAGGCTGGCACAGCTGGCATTGTTCAGCCTGGAGAGGAGAAGCTTTGGGCTGAGCTCAGGGTGGCCTTGCAGGGCCTGGAGGAGCTGCAGGAAACATGGAGAGAGACAATTCCCGAGGGATGCAGGGACAGCACACAGGGAATGGCTTCAAACTGAAAAATTACAAGTTTAGGTGAGATGTTCTGAAAAAATCCTTCCCTGTGAGGGTGGGCAGGGCCGGCACAGGGTGCCCAGAGCAGCTGTGGCTGCCCCTGGATCCCTGGCAGTGCCCAAGGCCAGGTTGGACACTGGGGCTGGAGCAGCCTGGGACAGTGGGAGGTGTCCCTGCCATGGCAGAGGTGGCACTGGGTGATCTTTAAGATCCCTTCCCACCCAGACCACTCAGGAATTCCATTGTTACTTCATTTCAATAAGAGTTTGCTCTTCCTTTCTTGTTTCCTGTTGAGTCCTAGGGCTGCCTGTGCTGGCTCAGGGGGCTCAGCTCTGCACCAGACCCAGCCTTTCCCTCAAACTGAAGTGATTTAGGCACCACAGTGCCCAGTTTGCAGGCCCTGGCGTGGCCTCAGCAGTGCTCCTGACAGCTGTGCACATGGCAGTGCCATCCCAGGGCTCTGTCGAGCTGCAGGCTGTGGGTTCAGGATGTGGGATGGCCACTTTTAGGATTTCCCCTTTTCTGGGGGGTCGCAACAACAAAAATCCACCTGCTCCTAAAACACCGACACAACCACTGCAACACCTGCTCCTACACAGATCCAAAAAGCAGCTCCTCATCCTCCTGCCCTCTTCCCTGGGGTGTGTGTGACACTGGAGTGGCACAGAGACAAGGCCAGCGTGGTGCAGGAGGGCAGGCAGGGCCCAGGGTGGGCTGTGCAGGGTTTGGACTCTCATTGTTGGGGGGAAATGGAGCGAACGGCGCCGCTTGCTGCTCCGATTGCAGGGTCTGAGAGCATTTTAGGCTGCTCACACTTGCCTGAAGTTACATATTTCAGGAGGTGTTTAAATAATAATAACTCTCCAATTCCAGCTGGTCAGTAATTTGCAGAGTTCTCTAAAATTCCCAGTAATTCTAAGTGGGTTTGATATTTCCATAGGTTGTAGAGTACCAACAATTGTTGGAGAACAAGTGAAAAACAAATGCTTGAGAAATGCTTTGACCAGTTTTACTTGCTGGGTGTTGTGTTTTGGGTTTTAATTTTATTTTTTTTGTTCGTAGTCCTGCTATTCTTCTTAATTTCTGTTAGAGTTTTCTTCCTAGAAACTCTTGTCTTTTTATCTCTTTGTCTATGGAAAGTACAATTTTATTTTTCTGAGTATATTTTAATTATTTGCAGCAAGGTGAACCTAATTTAATTTCATCAGGAGGAGAAATGAACTTCAATGTTTAGGAATTCATATGTATTTATAATGCATTTATAATTCTGTAGTTTGTAGATTTGAGAAAATCCCACAAGTTCAGTTGTGTTTTAGAAATACTGTCCTAAATTTCTGTGAAAATCCACACATTTGAGGGTTTGGCAAAGATGGGTTTTGGGGATTTTTGGGATAATGTTAATTTTGAGATTGATTCAATGCCCAGTTACAATTTCAGTTAATTCTTGACATTTTGATGCTTAAAAAGTTTTTCTAAAGCCAGATATCAGTGGAAGATAAATCTTTGTCATGCCTGTCTTTGCTTTTCCTGTTGGAAAACTTCATTTTCTGTTTGGATTTCCTTGGTTAAGCTCAGGGTAGAACTGAGCAGTTGTGGTGCAGTTTAAGAAGTTTATTCTTTTTTGTTTTTTTCCCTTTTTCAGTGTTGTTTGCTGCTGGACTCCCCCATCCCCACAACCCCGCAGGATGATATGAGACTTGAAAGAAGACGATGCATACAGGTGATTTCATATTTAGGATTTTTACAATGAAAAGTGATGGATGTTCTTGATGTGCTTTTTGTTGCTGTTCCATTCTCTGTCCCCTCACATGATGCTGTTCCAATTTAGTAGAATATTTAAGAACCTACAGAATTTTGAAATCTTTCTTTGCCTTTTCAAAACTCTTCTGCAGCTTGGAAAACTCTTCTTCTTCCTGGAAGAAAATGGTTTTCCTGAATGGAAATATTGTTTTCAAAGTTTTTAAGGGAATGCTTCTGAAGGTGCCAGTTAAATTGACTGGTTGATATTTTAGGAAGTTCTCCCATTTTTTGGCTAATCAAAAATCCTGGAAGTGCCAAGTGTATTTACAGATTCAATGGCTGATTTTTAGTTTTGCTGGAAATACAGTTCATATTTCAACATGGAAAATCATGAGCAGCAGAAATAGAATCAAATCAAGTTTGTCCAAGAGGGCTGGTCTAATTTTTTATTAATTTTTTAAACCCAAATACCTTTATTTCAACCAGATCTTTGGTTTGCTTGTTCAGCTTTAAACCCCAGGAATCCTTAGGGCTGGAAAAAAAAAAAAAAAAAAAGCCAGGCAGATTTCCGTGTGCATCCAGCTCATCTCCTGATTGACAGTTTTCAGTTGCATCAGCTGTTGGTGCATAAACAGCTTTGGAGGGTCTGTTTACATGGAGCCTTTGGATTAGGACCAAGATGCTGGAAGTGGAGATTTCATTCCCTGAAAACCAAACATCGCTCATTCCACTCCCATGTTTGTGAGTTGTGTGCTGAAAGCTCAAGTCAAAGCAGGTCTAAAGAATTCTAAAATTAGGTTGGGCAAAGAAGAGAAGGAAAAATTTCTCCAAAGGGGATATTTAATTTTCATGTTTCATTTTAAATATCTACATCTAGAGGAGCAGCATTAAAAGTCTAGAAAATTGATGTCCCATCAGATTCGGGGAGCTCTGTCTAGTAGGCAGTGACAGATTAAAATAGAACCTAAATATTGAGAAAATGTTTTGAAAGCTTTAAAAATACTCATCCCACAACTGAAAGGAGAGATAATGTTATGAAATTGTACCTTATGTATGACAGTGTTTGAGAGAATTCAGTTTCACATTGCACTACATTAATCTGATTTAAAACTTCCAACTTAAGCACTTTCAGTTTTGGTCAGAATTTCTGGTGGTGTTGAGCTTGTGGAATTATGAGCTTGCAAAATGGAAATGGATACAAGATTTTGAAATTTGAGTGGTAATTCTGCCTTCTGCAGCCCAAATTCTTTATTTATAAGTCCCTTGATAAATACAGATCAAAAACCAGGACAAAGACCATTATGCCTCTGATGTGTTGGAAGTTAGAAAAGTCAGATTTATTTGCATTTTCTGTTTGTTGGGAGAGCCAGGCTGGGTGTGCTGAGGTTCTGAGAATGAACAAGATTTGCAGGACTTTAAATGAAGCCCTGCCCTGTGATAATTTTGTGGTGCAGGGACAGGAGGAGTTATTTGGTGACTCTGCTGATCTCAGTCTCAAGTTCAAAGTAGCTGGGAAGAGCTCAGGCCTGAAATTGAAAGATTTTGTGGTTCTTGAGGATGGCTCTCTTGCATTTTCAGGAAGGTTTCTTGAGGGTGATTGATCAGAAGTGCCTGGTAATGTCAAAACTACCTTTGGTTAAAGTGGGGAAGCTTCTACAGGATCGATAAATTCTTTGTTTTAATGGGCTTCACTTCATTGTTCTGGAAGCTGCTCTAAACCACTACAATTAACCACAGCAGAACTGGGGAACCAATCCCCTAAAGAAAATTTTTTTCACTTCTACCATGGAGTACTTTAATTTTAGATCACCACCACTTTCATCAGCTGAAAACACAGAGATGAATTAAGGTCCACTGCTTCTTAAAAATTGGAAAAAAAAAATAGTGAAAATTTGAAGAAATGGGGATATTAAATGTTATTTTCCAATTTGACTCACCAGGAAAACAAACTTGCAGCATGTTGAATTTCTCTTTTTGCCATACATAATATGTGGGATATCTATATATACCTATATATATCTCCCATATAATGTGTGTATTATATACATTATAATATATATGTGTATATATATATATGTATACTTATAATGTATATTATAAAATATATAATTAGTAAATAT
>VXBI01006136.1:83313-99120 GCA_013397375.1 Toxostoma redivivum
ACTGTTTGGAGAACTGAAATATTTTCAATAATTTTGTTGACGATCTGCAGCAGGGGATCAAGTGCACCCTCAGTCTGTGGGAGAGTGGGCAGAGTGTGGATCTGGAGGTGGGAATTTCTCTGCAGGGGGATCAGGACAGGCTGGACCCATGGGGTGAGGCCAGGTGGGTGAGGGTCAACCAAGCCAGTCCTGCCCTTGGGTCACACCAAGCCNCTCAGGGAAGTGCTGCAATCACAACCCTGGGAAATGCTCAGAAATGGTGGATGTGGCACTCGAGTTCATGGTCTAGAGATGGACCAGGCAGAGTTGGGGTCATGGCTGGACTTTGGTGGCCTTTGAGGTGTTTTCCAGCCTTAATGATTCTCTGATTCCATGTTTACTTGAGGATTTTTTAGGATCTGTTCTGCTTTTCCCTGAAACACTCTGAAGTTAGCAAAGCTGGGGTTCAGCTCTTTACAGGAAAAGCCAAGTTTGTATTTCATTCACGTTGTGGTAACACAGGTAATGCCTTAGAACGTGATTTGTGACAAAAAACTGTTTTCAGAATGGGAAATTTTCACTTCTTTGTCCTCTGCAAGTCTCTTCAGGATCTTTGGGGAAAGCAAGGAACCAAACACTTCTGGCTCTAGTGAGGCTGGTGGTCAGTCATCCTACCCATATTCACTTTTCATGGTGTGGTGGCATGAAATTTGGGATTGTACTGGGTTCCTACAAGCAGGGATTCATCTTATGTTTGAAAGTTGGTGTTTCCAGAGTTCCTGCTACCCCTTGTCCTGCTCCTGTGTAACTCAGTGGTTGGTTGTTCTTTATTTTCCTCTTTTTTTTATGGAGATTCCTTATAAAAATCATTTGGTTTTATAACAGCTTTCTGGTTTTGACTTTTGTAGTTATGCTGGAGCCTAAGGAATATGGATCTAAAAATACTGAGTTGTCTGATTTTTAAGCTTTTGAAGAGCTCAAAGCTTCTTTTTGTAACCTTGCAAGAAAACAGAGTAACATAATGGTTACAGCAAATTATTCTCATCAACTGGAATTATCTTGGATGCACCAGAGATGTTGAGAGCCCAATGAAATGTGATAATGGTGTAGTCAAGTTTGAGAAGATATTGGGGGTGCTCATATTTCTCTTAATTTAAAAAAGCAAAAAAAAGCCAATCCAATACTTTTCAATAAGGATACTGCAAGAGCAGTTCAATAGTCAATAGATACTTGTTCTCCCCCAGCTGTATTCCTTATTAAAATATAACAAATCCAGAGGAAGGATTTCTGGGAAGTTACTGGGTTGGGTTGAGTTTAGGGCCTGCAAGTGTCCAGGTGTTTATTTTATTGAAGAATACAATGGAAATGTTGAATTGGGCCATGGCTCTCACATCTCCTATTTCACATTTTAGCTGCTGATTTCATTGAACCTGTAGTTATTTTAAAGGATGTTTTTATATGTCAGTAGTATAAAAAACCACAAACCAAAGCAGAAAACCCCTCTGTTGTTGTGCAGTCAGAACAAAGTGTGTCCATGGTGCTGCTTTGTGCTTGAGCTCACCTGTGTCACCTGAACTGCCTCAGTCACAGCCACTGGAAGGAAAATCCAGAAAATTCCTGGGCCAGCACCATGTTGTCCCTCCCCTGGATGTTCCTGTGGCAGAGAGATGCTGGCCCTGGTTCCAGTGAGGTGAGGACACACCTGGAGGGTCCCTTGAGGTGAATGTTGGTGGCAGAAAACCAGGCTTGGAAAGAGCAGAAGAGATGCAGGTGCTGATTCCCTGCTGGGGCACAGTGTGGCTCCCACTGGTTTTGTTCCTGGTGGGCCACTGGCTCCAGTTGGATTCTGTCCTGCTGGATCCTCCCAGGGAGTTTCTGCTGGATTTTCAGGTCCTGGCTGAGCAGATCAACATGAGTTTGCCATAAAGAGAAAATACCACAAAAATCATATCTGAGACAGAGCTGCTCATTAGGA
Organism: Toxostoma redivivum; assembly: GCA_013397375.1. NCBI lineage: Eukaryota > Metazoa > Chordata > Aves > Passeriformes > Mimidae > Toxostoma > Toxostoma redivivum. The sequence continues at coordinate 85,268 of VXBI01006136.1, forward strand.
GGGAAGTTTGAAATACAAACAGCTAATGGATATTGCTGGGATTAACCCCTGCTTTTCCATGGATAAATCCCTTTGCAGCAGGGCTTGGTGCTGGTTTGGGGAGTTTTTGGTGAAAGCAGTGGGGAAGGGCAGCACTCCTCAGTCTCAAAGTGGAAGTTCTGCTTTTCAGAGATGGAGTCATTGACCTCAATGAATGATAACCTTGAAGTCAACAGACTAAATTAGTGCTCTACTTTCTGTATTTGAGAGCAGCAATGTGAAAACCTGGACAGCTAAAGTTAGATTCGTGCATCCATATTTAAAAAGAAGTTGCCTATTTAAAAGAAAAGGGTTTTTTGGGTTTTTTTTCCCCTCCTCCAGAATGGCTCAGTACCTGTGATATTGAAAATTGAAGTTTTCAGCCTCAGCTCCCATCTAAAAGGAAACAAAAATCCCGTTCCAGGATTTTGGCATGGAATTACAGCCTGGTGGAGGATGCTGCTTTCCTTACTCAGGAACAGACCAGAGCATCTATACCAGAAAATCTTTAGATGCTGCTGTTTTTATATATAGTTTTAATATTCTGGTAAAGGAATTTCTATTCATTTTCCCTCCAAATACATGTGACCCTCTTTTAAAAGCCTTTTGAGGTAACTTTGAATGAAGTTTTAAGTTGTGAGGAGATTTCTTTATTGCAAGGCTGAAATTTATTTCTGTTGCTGATTTCTAAGAGCAAAGAAAAAATTGATTTTGAACAAAACCAAATTAAAATGCAGATCAAAATGCAATCATAATTATTAAGAATTATTTCCCATTTCCTGAATGATTGGTCAATACACTGAGAATGCCTGAGGTCTATAATGAACATAACACTGCAAATACAGAGTTGTTCCTGCAGCCTTTAAAGTCAGTGTTCAGTGTGGGAACAAAAAGGAAAAGTTCTCTTGGGCAATGGGATGGTGAGACTGAGTTTGGAGCTGCCCATGGAGTTTTGGAATTGTGCCTTGTCCCAGGGATTTCCTGGCTCAGGTGGCTGCTGGGGGTGGCCCTGTCTTGTGCATCCCATTTTGTGTTGTGTCCCTGCTGCTTTTGGCAGCAAATGTTCCCGGCTTGGTCCTGCTGGCCTGGTTTGGGAGGGTTTGGAGTGAAATTTGGAGTGAGGTGGGTGTTGAAGGGAATCTCAGCCCTGTGCTCCAGGGAAAGGCCCTTGGTTCATTTCCACGGGGATTTTCCTCCTGTGGCCTTGGCGTGGGCAGCACCAGCTCGGGAGCTTTTGCAGCTTCCCAAGGATCACCCCTGAAATCCCTCCTGGAGGGCATCCCAGGGTGCAGGTGTGCACCCAGCAGCACTTCATGGCTGTTCCATGGAATCCCTGGGGCTGGAAAAGCCCAGCAGCACTTCATGGCTGTTCCATGGAATCCCTCCCAGCCTGTGCAGTCCCAGCTGTGCCCCATGGCCACCTTGTCACCCTGAGTGCCACCTCCAGGTGACACCTGCAGGGATGGGCACTCCAGAGCTCCCTGGGCAGCTCTTCCCAAAGCCTGACCACCCCTTCTGGAGACACAACACCCAAAATTTATCATCATTGGACAAGCTTGACTTGAAATAGTACCACTTCAGTTTGTGAACATACTCTGTGTTGAATCCATAAGAAGGGCAGCAAATGTTTGTAGGAGGCATCCTTCATAAATCATGGAGCCAGGTGGAAAGAACCTCTCCCCTAGCCCTGAAGTTCTGTTCCTTTGGGATTAGATTTTAAAATATAGACAGACACCTTAGGATGGCTCTCCTAACAGCCAGGCCTGAGTAGTTCTTGGTAAGGATTCCATTTATAATACTTCATCAGGCAAGTGGAGGCAAGAACTGGGTGAATATTGTTCATAAATCTCACTGAAATTGGACATTCTGACTTGGAAGATTTGTATTTCTCTTTTTCTAGTCAGGCTGGTGCTTCCTGTTCTATTCAATTCATCTTGTGATATGTGGTTTTTAATGTTTATATCAAACACTCTTGCAGGCAGTGGTGCCCAGATGTGTTTGCTTGATTCCTCTAACTGGGCTCAAGCTGGTGGATTCCCAGCTTTCCAGAGCAACACAGGATATGCTCAGCTCGATGACAGAGTTTTTTCCTGGTTATAGCCAGGGGAGTAAGCTCCTCTCAGCAGGTTTTACCAGAGTTTCCATGTCTCAGTGTGCAGTCAGCTATCCATGGATAGCTTGGCTATTTCCATCAGGCAGCTTCAGGACACATTTGTCAGCCCTCTGATGTCACTGGCTGCAGCTCAGACGTCATGTGAGTGGGTCTGCTTAAACCCTGCTGGATTTAGGAACACAATTAAGCTTGGAAAATGTAAAACTGGGAATGTTTCACTCTCAGATTTCCGTTGTGACGCCACAGTCTCAAACCCACGTTTGTTGATAAACTGTTAAGGACAGAGATTAGATTAGAGAGCAAAAAACATCATTTTTTTTAGCAGTGACACATCAGGTTTAATGTTCTGACCTTCCAGTTGTGCTGGGAAGAGCAGGGAATACCCAGCCCAGCATGGATCCATCAGCCCAAGGGAAGAGCCAGGTTCCTGAGGCTCAGCACTCACTGACACTCACACCTAACCCCTGGTGACCTCTGGCTGAATTAAATCCCAAAATATCTTTGGGGACCTAGAATTGAGTTTATTGCACACAGAGGCAGCTGTTGAAGGTGGAACAGGTGGCAGCAGTTTTGTTCCAGACTGAGAAAAGAGATTTGTTCTTGATTTCCTCCTTCCCCATGGGATTCTGTTGGTGCTGGCATTTTCCTAACAAATTGTAAATCCCTTTAAAAACTGGGGATACAAGCAGAGAGCAGAGTCTGAAGTTCTTTTACTGGTTAATTCTGGATCTTCTAACTGGTTTCTATCAGTGCATCCTCTTAACTTCTCCATCTTACTGAATCCACTTTGTGAACAGAGAATCCAACCTCAAGTTTGCTAAACCATCCAACACTTTGCTTTTTCTTTACTAAAATCACAGAAAATTTTAATATTTGAGCATCTTGCCTGTTTGAGCTCAGTATTTTGGGTTGAACTTGCCACTTTTTTGTGCTCCCTCAGATGTGATGGAGAGGGATCAGCAGATGTGCTGTGCCAGGAAATAAACAGAAGGATGATGTTTGTAAAAGTGGATGAAGTTGGTTTCATTTTTACCTGGTTTTGTAGTCAGTTCCTTTAAATAGAGAAAATACTTAATACTGTGATTAAAGTCCACAGTTCCTCAGGACTGCCTTTCCACTCCAGAAAAATAAACTGTTCCTGGCAATACATGGAGATCCAGACATGCTTTTTTAGGACTGACATCTTCATGCTCCTCCGAGGTTCTGAAGATGCCTAAAAGGAATGGACTGGTTCTTCAAGATTTTATATATTGGTAAAAGCATCTGTGATTTCACCTGCCATGCTAATGTGAGTCCTGACTTGCTGTTAATGCCTCTCAGTAGATCAGATCCTTCTCCACGAGTTGGGTTGAATATAAAACTGGTTTTATCTTCATGTAGGTATGGAATGATGGCTTACATATATCATATTAGCTTATAAAATAAATTAAAACCCTCCACCAAATATATTGACCAAGTTTTGTGCCTTCCAATAATCCAGAGGCTTTGTATTAGTCTAGAATAAAAGTGGGAATTAGGCTCTTTGGAATATTTCACTTACAAAAATAAGTGAAAATATTTCACTTCACTTATTTGAAATACTTAATTTACAAAATATCTAAAGGGCAGCAGATGTCCATTGTAATTCCATTTACAGCTTCACTTTAGGTGAGTTCCAGATGTTCATGGTGGGCTCTGTGTTAGCTCCTGAAAGACTGTGTTAAAAAAGCAGCAATCTGGTAATTGATTTATTCTTGGTTCTTAAGTTAGACTTTTCTAAAACTTCCAGCTGCAAAATAATTTTACAGTAATCATTTCACAATGCTGAGTAATTCCTGGAGACTACCCTGAGTCCAGGGATGGATCCATGGTGTGGAGTGTAAGGGGATTTCTGGTGCTTAGGCTCAGAAGGAGATGTAAATAAGGCAGTGAGTTTTTTTTTTTTAGGCTTAAATGTTCATTTCTCTGGAGTTTTCTCCAAAATTCAATTTTTCAAAATTGACTTGTTGAGGTCATGGAGTCCCAGAATGGTTTGGGTTGGAAGGAGCTTAAAGATCATCTCATTCCAACACTTCCACTGTCCCAGGCTGCTCCAGCCCCAATGTCCAGCCTGGCCTTGGGCACTGCCAGGGATCCAGGGGCAGCCACAGCTGCTCTGGGCAAGCTGAGATGTTGAAGGAAAACTTGGATCCCAGTATTAAGATAATTGTAATAAATAACTGAAAAAAAAAGAAAAACAAAAAAACAAGTTAATCTTGTGTGCTTTAATTTAGACCAGTTTGAGATGATCTTGTGTTTTGTCATTGGTGATCCTCAGAATCAATTCTTCACCTTCAATGTCCCCTTAATGGCAGGTGTTTGATAAGAGCATGAACCTCTTTTAAATCTTGCAGAGAAAAAGGGTCACAGTCCAAAATGTGGAGGTGAGCAGTGCAGTTATTGGCCAATGCTTTTGATGTGTTTCCCTTTCTTTACATCCCAGGATTTTACAAAATTCAGTTCACAGCTGAGCCTCTCCTGCTTTGCCATTTTCACTGATTCTCTCAAGGAAGAGACTTGATTTGTAAACTGTGCCAGCAGAGAGCTGCAGGAGCAGATGTGGTCAGAGGAGATTTCAGAGCACCAATTCCTGGAAAAAATTCCCTGTTTCCCTGTTAGTACAGGGAGCATTCCCAGCCTCCAGAGCTGATCCCATGGAGCTGCACAGTCTGTGCTGGTTCCCTGTCCTGGCTGCCTGGTGGGAAGGATTCCTGGGATCTGCTGCTTCCATGCTTCCCCAGCTATTAATTCCACTGTTGTCCTTAAATCCTTTTTCCTTTCTCTTTGGACTTATGATGTCTCAGGAGGAAATTGATTTTTTTCCCTCTTGTCAAAGCAAAAACCCCAGGGTTGTTCTATCTTTTGTTATATATACATAATCTATAAATATATATATAGAAATATAACTTCTTTTTTCCTGACCTGCAGCTGCAGGAATATTCCTTTGCTTCCTTCTCCTTTACAAAGCCTGGGAGAATTTTGTGTTACTTTCCTTCGAAAGTTCAGCTTTTTTTCCATCTTCTGAGAAATTTTATCTGTAAAGTTGTTCTTGTCCTCTGGCTTGGGCTGACTTCATGGACTTCAGGAGTCTTCATGACTTCTCTTATGAAGAAAAGAGATTTTCCTCAGAAAAAAGAGGCTGTTTCACATCCAAATCAACGGGTCAGTTTTCAAGTTAGGATTCTGCACCTTCAGCTTAAATTCTGTGTTCAGCTTTGTTTTCCAGCAAAGATTCTGGTAGCAAAAGGCCCCAGGCAATGACTGTTTGGATCCTGAGAAAGGCAAAAAGTAGTTGTTGTGGTTTTTGTTTGTTTGGTGTTTTCTTTTATGTCTGGAGGCATGTGGAGCTCCAGGGGAAGGCAAGAAGCACAACTTCATTTTTTCTTGGGAGAAATCCAGGCTCTATAGGCTGCCATCCAAATGCAAAAATTCTGACACTTCTCTGCTCAGAAAAAGTGCCACCAAAACGGAGCCAGCTGAATACTCCACTTCTTCAATAGAAGGCAGTTTCCTTAAATAGAATTTGGGAGCTAACTTCGTCTGGAGCAGGGATTTGGGTTCAAAACACTTCCAGATCTGTAGTGACGTCTTTTCACTTGAAGTCTTTCACTCTACAGGTATTTGAGTAAACACTCAGTGGATAGTCACACACCTGAGGAATCATTTGTGTCCTGTAATTCCATGAATTATAGCCTGTACAACATGAAGGAAAAATCGGCTTCACCTTTTTTTCTGAGAAGGGGTTGGTAGAGACAGAAGGGAATTCTTGATTTCATAGAATGCTGGAATGATTTGGGTTGGAAGGGGCCTTAAAACTCATCCCATTCCCACCCCCTGCCATGGGCAGGGCCTCCTTCCACAATCCCAGGTTGCTCCAAGCCCTGTTCAGCCTGGTCTTGGACACTTCCAGGGATGGCACATCCTGGACACCCTGTCCTCACAGGGACCAGTTCCTTCCCTACAAATACCCTTTGCACAGATACAGGTGCTCAGTATTTACAGATTGGTTACAGTATTTGATTGTTTGACTTCACGTCACACTTTCTCCCATGGATCTCAGTTTATTAGCAGTATCTTTTTGCCATCAAAAATCCACATTATCCTCGATAACAGATTAGCAGTAGCTTGGTCTTCCCAAGAAGCTGCCCTAGCCCATTAGGAAAATGGTTAATCTCCCTCCTGGATAAGCCTTTTGATCAATTTAGAGAAAAGTGAATCGGTGTCTTCTGAGCAAGTCTGGGTAGCAGCTACTTAAACAAAGCGATTTGGGCTCCTTTCAACACCAGCTCCTAATGAACGCTCGGAATTTCATCAAAGCCCAGGTAATTAGACAGGTACTGCACCTTTGGATTAATGGCACCTCTGACACAGGCCTGGCTTTCCTCATTCTAAGAGAGGAATTGGTCAGATTTGCAGAACAAGAAGGGCCTCAGGAGGTTTTTGGAAGCATCTGGACAAGATGCTCCATGGAGAAGCATCGCTGTGCTCAGCTTTGGAGAGTCAGGGAGTCTTTTCTCCAGCCCTTTCTGGCTCCTCAGCACAGTTACAAGGGAAGCACAGGAAATTCCAGGTGTGACTCTGCCTAATTTGCTTCTGGTCCTTAGGAATGAAATCCTATGAGCTGGGACCACAAAATTACCATTTTCTGTGTCTGAGCTTGCCACGGAACAGGAGGCTCAGCTTGCAGGGAACAGGACAAGAGGAAAAGGCCTCAAGCTGTGCCAGGGGAGGCTTGGGTTGGACACCAGGAGCAGTTTCTTCATTGAAAGGGTTGTTCAACATTGGTGTTCAGGATCATCCAGTCCCACCATCACCCCAGCAGCACCCTCAGCACCCCAAACCCAAAAGGGCCACATCCAGCCTGCTCCTGAACACTCCCACAGACAGTGACTGCAAACCTCCCTGGGCAGCTCATCCCAAGGCCTGACTACTCCTACATGGAAAGTTTTTCCTGATATCCAGTCACCTCTGGCAAAATAATTTAATCCTTGGTTTGAAACATTGGAGTGTTGGCTAAAGGTGGCCAGTGCCATCACCCCTTTGAAGGTCTGCCATGCTTTCCTCTCACAAATGATGGCAAAGACAATTTCCCACCTCTATCCACTCTCTTTTGTTTGCAGAAATGTTGGGAATCCTCCTGTTACCCTTTTGTGGGACAGAGAAAGAAGGGAAGTCCTCTCTGGCACCTTCTGCTCTCCATGGTCAGGCTCTCTGGAGCTGCTAAGAAATCACAGCAATCCCACAAATTCCCAGAGAAGTCTTGAGGGGCTGTGTGAGCTTGAGTGACATTTGGAAGCAGTTCTGTGCTCACTTGGCCAGCAGGGCCAGACAACAACACCGTGGTGCTTTCAACCCAGATGCTTTGGCAAAGCACAGCCTCGAGTGTCACCACTGCTTGGCAGAACAACTGGTGCTGCAAAACAGGAGCAGGTGCTTCGGGCTTTTTCTGCTCCTCCTGCACCAAAGCCCTGCTTTTTGCAGAGAAACAATATTGCTCTTTCTTTCTGGTGAGGCTTTTAAACTCTTGGAAGGACTTGGTAAAAAGTTGGGCTGCATGGCAGTGATGAGAATGATGAGTTATGTGGCTCTTGTTGTCTTCTGCAAACATCTCAGAGGTGGCAGATCCTGGGCTTGTTTTGTACTTTCTCCTCCAAATTCATGGAATCACGGAGTGGTTTGGGTTGGGAGGGACCTTAAAGCTCATCCAGTTTCACCCCTGCCATGGCAGGGACACCATCCACTATCCCAAGCTGCTCCAAGCCCCGTCCAGCCTAGCTTTGGACACTTCCAGAGATCCAGGGGCAGCCACAGCTCCTCTGGACACCCTAAAGTCCCATTACATTGAGGACTGTTTGATAACTGCCCTTGCTGATGTCCTGCTGGGGGTGACATTTCTTTGGGGTGACATTTCTTTGCACCCCTTCTCAATCATCTCTTCCCACCCCAGCCTGACTCACTCCAATGAGTTTTCACTCATGGCAGGAGGGCACTTCCAGCTCTTTCCTCTTCTTTCAGCATCTGCCTGCCAGGGAAGAGTCAGGCTGTTGAAGACTCATCCTCATGTGTGTGTGCAGAGTCCTGACTGTGCCATGCATGGAGCTGGGTGTTCTGTTCCCTGAGAGCACTTCTTAAACCTCAATGCTGAAGCTTTGAAGCTCATTGGTACCTAAACTTTTAAATAAAGACTTTGTGTGTTATTATTCCACTTTTCTTGGCTTGCAGTGACTTCACCCTTGGTGACATGACTTTGTAGGAGGTCGTGGTTCCTTTGCATTGCAGGACAGTTGTGTCTGGTGCCTGTAAATGTGATGTTCACAGTGTCCTCAGGAGCTGGGAACATTCCCTGACCAGGGCACAGTTTGGTTTGAATTAAAAGCCTTTAGGGGTTAGAACTTCATTAGCATTTCTGCTATGAATAGGACTTGAAGTGATCTTTTCTCAGAACACAGTTGTTGGCTGAACCCTGAAGAATCCCTTCTGTGTTTGGTGTTTAGATCCTGTAAATAATTTTCTATCATCACCTTTCCTTGGGAGCATCTAAGTCTCTTTGCTCAGGAGGAATGCTTCCACTGCACCTCTCTGGAGGTGAGGAAACCCAAACCCAACACCAAACCATGGCAAATTATCCAGTCAGCTTTTCCTTGGTGTAGTTTAGAGCTCCTTCAGGAAATGCTGGAATGATTCCTTCTCTCCCTGCACCCCTTGGAAGTCACCTGCTTTTTTTTGGTGGCCAAGGTACATCACTTCCCACATGGATGCTGCAGGTGAGAGGCAGCTCTCAGGAGCTTGTTCTGGGAATTGACATTCCAAAAAAAACAGAGACTGATGCAAGGAGAGGCTCAAATGTTCCAGCTGGAGCAGGGTGTCTTTGGTTTATGCATCTTCCATGATGTCCCTGCAGGGGACAGGTGGCACTTCTTGGAAAGGAGGAGCCCAGTCATGGCACATGGGAGTTTTTGTAAGCTGGGAATCAGACTTATGGATGCAGATCAGCTGAAGGAAGGCAGGGTTAGGTGGGATATTGGGAAGGAATTGTTCCCTGGGAGGGGCTGGGATGGAATTCCCAGGGCAGCTGTGGCTGCCCAAGGCCAGGATGGACATTGGGACAGTGGGAGGTGTCCCTGCCATGGCAAGGAGATGGAACTGGATGATTTTCAAGGTCCCTTCCAACCCAAACCATTCTAGAATTCTATAAGATGCAGACAAAATCTATTTTTTTAAATTTGCACAACTCTGATACTTGGGTAGTGTTGCTCTCATTATTATTATATAGTGTGAACAAAACCTCAATATTCATAGTTAGCTTTAATACCAACTCCTTAGTTTGTGCTAGAAACAGTAAAGCCTTAGAAGGAAAAAATGCAAGTTACACTTCAAAAATAAGTTTCTTAAATCACAGTATTATCCTAAAGGAATAATGACATTTTTCGTTTGTTTTGTGGATGGCTTTTGTTGTGTTTTAAATTTTTATGAGTTGGAACTTGTGTTACTTGAGAGAAATCAATACAGTTTACAGGGAGCCCCACTCTGGGGTCCTATTGTTTGGATCAGTGAAGTTTGGCATCCCAAATTTTTGGTGGTTTCCAGCAGGAAGTACAGATTCAACCACACTTAAGTTTTTTTTCTCCTTAAAAGCTGCTACTTCAAGGTGAGACAAATCAAAAGAAGTAATTGCTTAAACTTAAAAGTGTGTGTACTAAATACAGGAATTATTACAAAGGCAGGAAATTGGGCTTTCAAATGAGTTCTTTGGAATTGTGAGATTTGACTGGACTTGTCAACCCCCTTGCCTGGATTTATTTCTGATTTTTTTCTTTTATTTATTTTTTTTTTAATTTTCTGTGATAAACACTAAGCTGGCTGTGGAAATATTGAAACTTTTTACTGGGGAATGATTTATTGTTTAGTGACTTGAGAACTCTGAGTTTGTCAGGACTGGCTTCAGATTCCTGCTGTAAAATGCAGGTGTCAGAATATCAGTTATCAAATCATTGAGAATGCAGCAGAAGAATGATTTAGGTACAGTTCACAACTTATGAGGATTTTGTGGAATAGTTCTGGTGCTTCCAGGCAACTTTGGAGTGAGGAAAAAACCTGGAATGTTATTATTTTATGAACTGTGATATGGATTAATAAGGACAGCATGCCTAAGAGTTTTAAAGTATTCTGGTTTTTAGGAACTCCGTGAGAATCTGTGTTATTAATACAAAATATTCTCAGTTTTAGGAACTCCATCAGAATTTGTTTTATTAATACAAAGTATTCTGGTTTTTAGGAACTCCATCAGAATTTGTGTTATTAAGACAAAATATTCTGAGTTTTAGGAACTCTGTCAGAATTTGTATTATTAATAGAGAGTATCAAAGCAATGCAGTGTCTTCAGCTGCTCTTTAGCCAAAATTTAAGTGCTATAAATTTCCCTTGGAGTGACATGAACAACTTCAAAATCATCCATGAAATCAGCCACTGAGGGAATTCCCTGGAATCATCACACCAACAGCTTCCCCATAATAGAGGTGGAATTTATAATGGTGGATTTTTTTTTGTCGTTCAGTTTTTCACTCAAAAAGCCTCTGTGTGTGTGTGTGTTGGTCCTTAAAGGTGTATGGTAGGTTAATAGCAATCTCAAATCCAATCTCAAAAATCCCAAGCTGTTCAGCCAGTTTGGGATTAGTAAAGGAAAAAAGACTTTTAATATCAATAGGGCTGTGCAAATCTTGCAAGTGGAAGGAGGGGCCAGCCCAAATTCTGAAAATACACACTTGTCCACGTGCCAAGTTACTTTATTTTTACAGTTGGTTTTATTTTAAAATTGTCATCACTGGGTTAGATGAAATCCACCTTTATTTATGGTAGACACCAGAGCTGGATGGATGTCACCCAGTGAAATAGTTGGAAAATACATGGGATTATTTAACCAAGTTAAAAAGATTCTGCATCAATTCCTAACCCTGCCTGTATTCAAACTACAAAAGTACTTTGAGATCCTCCCCCTCTCTCCTGAAAGCTGTTCTCTTTGGTCAGGTATTGAATAATTTATATCATGTGAGACTCTTGCACATGATGTATTCATCCCTTGTTTAGCTCTTACATTCATGGTTTGGCATGCTGGCTGTACATTGATATGGGAGATGCTTCCCATTTTTTCTCTACCAACTGTTTAAATATATCTTGTGCCTCAGTAACTACAAATGGGAAATAGAATAATTCAAGTAATTTCCCTTGATGGGTTTTGTGCGTAGGGAAGGATTTCTTTTTAATTTTTTTTTTAATATATATCTATTTGTACAAAAGGAGAGCTTTAAAAATGATGACAATATTTATGCTAACTTCATGTTCAGCTGGAAACGCCTGAGCCATCAGGCCGGGTATTGATTTGGGGTAAAATATTGGGTGTTTTTCACCTCTCGTGCAGTTTGACGTGCTGCCATGTAGCAGGTAATTTATTCCATCTCTAATTAGTTTTGCACTGCAAACTGCAAATTGTGAGTAATGTTCTTTGGGGGTGGGGGAAGGAGGAGGCGCTGCACCAACACGAGGAACTCTCGGTGAAGTGCTGATAAAAGTATTTCCCTGAAAGGACAGCGGAGCAGCCCAGCACAGGGATTAGCGCTGCAAAGTCCCGGCCCAGCCCGGATTGCTTGGAAAATCTTGTAAGCCCCTGCTCAGGTAATGCTGCTGCTGCTGCTGCAGGGGCTGCGAGATGAGCACGAAATAAATAAAAGAAATCGGTTCTAAAAGCTGCCACGAGATAGAGAATGGGCAGCACTGGTTTTTGGGGTGCTTAGTGCACACACACTGAGGTGGCTGCTGGTGTTTTAGGACATTCAGAGATTTCAGGAATTTTACTGGGGTAGGTGCTGTTGTTTTAGGACATACAAGGAGAGATTTCAGGAGTTTCTCTGGGGTGGCTGCTGGTGTTTTAGGACATTCAGAGAGAGATTTCAGGACTTTCACTGAGGTAGCTGATGGTGTTTTAGGGCACACAGATTTCAGAACTTTTGCTGGGGTAGCTGCTGGTGTTCTAAAGCATATAGGCAGAGATTTCAGGAGTTTACTGAGGTAGCTGCTGGTGTTTTAAAGCATACAGGGAGATATTTCAGAAGTTTCACTGAGGTAGTGCTGATGTTTCAGGGCAATGCAAAGAGATGTTTCAGTAGTTTCACTACTGCTAAAACGTTCAAAATGAAGTTGTTGAATGAAGGAGCCGGGAAAACCTTCAGGTTCTGTTGGAAATGACATTTTAGGCGCTTGGTAAAATCAGATTCCCCGCTCCAGCTCTGAAAAGTTGGGCTGTCCTCGGGAAAACAGGGATCATCCCTTCGGCCGTGCCCAGGTGCGCGGCGGGGCGCAGGTGCTGTCCCCGCTGTGACCGGGCAGCGAGGCCACCCTGGCGGGCCCCCTGTCCGCTGGCACCTTGTCCCCTGTCCGGTGGCACCTTGGCGGAGCCCCGGAGAACAGGAAGCACCCCCCACCCCCTCGGCAGGTGAGTGACTCGCAGCGGCGCTGGCACATCGCTGCCGGGCTCGGCAAAGTGCAGTAAAACATGCCCGGCATCGCTGCGGCCGCCACGGCGTAGAGAGAGGGGACAGTGCTGCTGCTGCTGCCGCTGCTGCTGCTGCAGGGACAGCCGGGGGCTTCCAGAGTAAGTGTGTCTGTCACTCTTTGCATTTCCAGCCGCCGGTTTTCCACATCATCCACATCCCCCCTGCGCGTGGGAAGGGGATCTCCCCAGCAGCCCTGCGAGCGGGGCTGGTCAGTGATGGGTTCACGCCGTCACAGGCACTGAGACACCAGTATGCTGTCAGATAATTTTTTTTTTTCCTTTCTTCTTTTAAAACTGCTTATTTCTCTTCAGCTTCGCTCATGTTCAGTCGTTAGCGGAGCTGAAATTTCATTTGCTTAAAATCTGTCGGGGAGGGGGGGGGGATAATAATTATAATAATAATAATAATAACAAAAAAGGATGATGTTGTGTCTTTAGGGTTAAACCCAAACCAGTGAAACATAAATTCAGCTCCTTGGGAAAAAGGGAAGGACAGGAGTAGCCTGACACAGTAATTTTAGGAGGTGACCTGCCTAAGGAAGGCAGTGACAGAGAACTTTAGAGCTTTTTAAAGCCCCGGGAAGAATTCCAGCCGGGCTCGCTCCCACCCGGCAGCGTTGGGGGAATCTTTCGCATCCCAACCCTGGAGAAGGCGTCCCGGAGCCGGGCAAGGCGAAATCCTAACGCGGGCGCGCTTATCCGTAAATCCCGTGTATCATGGCTGCGCCGCCCTGCCCTTGCTGTGGGGGTGAAATGTAGAACATGAGCCTGATCCTCGGGAGATGGAGCTAATTTCGCCCTACACCGCAAAGTGTTAACAGCGCCCGGCGAATGTGACAAAGCTCAATCGCGCTCCTTGTTTATGGAGCCCGCGCCCATTGGCCGCCGCGCGCCAGCTCTGCCCTGGCAACTGCGCGCCCGCATTTGCATAGCGCGCCGCCATTGGCCGGCGCCGCGGCGCTGCGGGCCAATGGCGCGGCGCGGCCCGGGGTGGGCTATGCTAATGAGGCGCTGTTGCTGGGGCGCGCTGCGGCAGCCGGGGATGCGCTGAGGGGAGCGCCGGCATCGGCTTCCCCCTCACGCGCGGCGCGCGGGCATGCGCACTGCGGGCCGGGCCGGGCCGGGCCGGGGCGCCCTCACGGCGGGGAGCTCTGGGCC
>VXBI01006136.1:99179-109592 GCA_013397375.1 Toxostoma redivivum
CCGGGGGCGGCGGGCTGTGGGGCCCCCGCCTCTCCGCATCGGTGCTATTTGCCCCTCTATCTTCCTCTTCCCCCTATTTTTCCTTGGTTTTTTTTTTTTTCTGTTTTTCTTTATTTTTTTTAATATTTTTTTCTGTTTTTTCTATTTTTTTCTAGTTTTCTATTTTCTTTTGCCCCCTATTTTTTCTATATTTTTTTTCTATTTTTCCTATTTTTCCTAATTTTTTTCTATTTTTTTCTAGTTTTCTATTTTCTTTTGCCCCCTATTTTTTCTATATTTTTTTTCTATTTTTCCTATTTTTCCTAATTTTTTTCTATTTTTTTCAATAAAATGCCTTAAAGTGCCAGCTTCCCTCACGAAGCACAGCTGTGTAACACCGACACACTCACCTCGCCCCTTCTCGCTGTCCGAGATCAGGATCTGAATCTGATTATTCTTTAAAATAATCTGTTTTAACACACTTCACTATTTTAACACACACACACTCACCTTTCAAAAATGGTGTATTCACATTCCCCCCGACATAAAAACCCCCACACCAAAAACCAAGCCCTTCCTCAGCTGTAAGTTGAGTCCTGGTTTTTTTCTTGTCCTAAATATCATTCCTGCCTAAGAATATTGGGGAGTCTGAGCTTAAAATATATTCTGCTGCTTAAATCTGCATCTGTATCTGACCTTTTTTTTTTTCTTTCTCTGCTTTCCCAACCAGCCTTTTCTCCTGTTCAGTCATGGATCACTTTACCTTCTTCAGTCCTGTTCCCACTCCCTCTCTCTGTCTTCCTCTTTGTCCAAATCCTGTATTTTTTCCCCATAACTGCTCACATTCTCTCCTTCCAACTCATTAAACTGACTGTAATTGTTTATTCCATGCTATTTTTCTTTTTTTTCCTTCTTTTTAACATAGCTGTCACTATGTATCTGCAGTTTGATAACCACCTGGCATTTGCAAGTAATGGTGGGAATTCCTGTCACCAGCAGATTTTTGGTTAAATCTGATTTTTACTGTGGTACAATTTTAATTTTTTCACTGTTTTCTAAATCCTTCAGAAAAGTTCAGGTTCAGCAGAGGGAAATTTAGTTTCTCTTGGATAAAGCCAACATTTTCATAGAGAAACTTAGTGATTTCTAGAACCAAAACCTTAGATTTAATAAAAATTGTGTACTTGGAGTTTGCTTGAAGCCAGAAGAGTAAGTTGAAGAGTAAGTTTAGTGGTTCTTTTATAGCATGTTTAGGGGTTAAAATCATGTCCATTTAAACTTTGTGTCACTAAATTTCTGCTGTTTTAGGAGATTACCACGGTTTATAAAATATTTTCTCCTTATTTCCTGAATTTGACAGAACTTTCTGTTTTCTGTTTGTATTTGTGGTTTTCCCTCAGAACTGAGGGGCAGGTGGGTCTTTCAGCAGGATTAAAGATGCAGAGATAGTTGGAATTAAGTAATTATTGGAAAACCTGTGTTTGGAATAGATTTCACACTTCAGTCTTTATTTCTGCTTTAAGAGCTGTTATGTTTGTTCGGTCAAAGGTTGGACTTGATGATCTTGGAGGTTTTTTCCAACATTATTGTTTCTGTGATTCTTTGAACTTTCACCATGACCATAAAAAATTTTATCTCCATTTCTCCCTCTCTTTTATATTCCTTCTTTTTAATAGCAAGCTTTTCATTCAATTAGAAACCTTAGAATAATTGCAAAAAATCATAAATTGCAGATGAATTTGTAGGGGGAGAGAAAAAAGAAGCCTTGGAACCTCAACCTTGGCACATTTTCACCAGCATCAGTGACCTCTGGAAAAGGAGGATTTGGATAATTTTTATTTGTCAGTTTTAAAGTAAATGCTAGGCCTCCTCTTGAAATAGGGGTTATTAAATATTCAATAATAAAATATTGACTGCTGAGATACTGTTTCACTCACTCATTTGTCATTAAATAAATAAATACATGCTGGGGTGAATCACCAGCCAAAGTACTTGGGTTTGACCAGTGCTCCTGAGGAATTGGACAGAGTTCCAGTGTGGCAGGAGAACTTGGGAAGAACTTGAACTGTATTAGAAAATGGGAAAACCTTCACTAATAACTCTGGTGCTGTGTGTACAGTTGTTTCCTCTCTAAATCCTGGGATATCCTCTCTTGGAGGATCACATGAGGGCAGTGCGTCAAAAAGGAGCTTTTTTTACCTAACCTGTAAAGCTGCTCCTCTGTGGAGCTCTGCAAAACAGAGATTTCTCTGCTAGGATGTGTCCCTTGTCTTTGCAAAGTCCCAAATATAGAAAAATTTAAATTATGGAGCCCTTTTGTGTTTATGCCATGTCTCGCCATTTTTCTGCAGAACAGGAGAAAATCCAGAATTCTACAGAAGGAAATGATTGTTTGTGAATTCCAAGGATGCAAAAACAATGACCACTCTATAGTATATATATGCAGCCAGGAATAATTTTATTTGGAGCACAGTCTGAAGAGTGGCAAGGGATATTATGTTAAACACAATGAAAATAAAAAGATCTATTGTATGGCCACCTATTCAGTGAGCACTGCTTCCATTCTGCCCCCTAAAACAAACAGGGCATTCATGGAGCTAAACAGAATCATAACTTATTGACATGGAGGCACAGAATTAAATCTGGGGAAGGATTCTGAGCTTTCCTAATTTCTGGGCACAGTTCTCTTCATTTTAGTGGGTTTTCAGTCCATTCAGGCCTTTGTGGGCCTGTCCCTATTTCCTTGTGGAATTCCAGGTGGTTTTTTAGCTGGGCTTTCAAGCAGCTGCTTCACCAGGGCAGGAATGGAATAGCAGAAGTCTCACAGAGCTTAATTTGGACTTTGAAAGTTCAGAGTGCTTGTGTTTCCTGTAGGTTTTAGCTGAGAATTTTGGCAATCTTGGGCTTCATTTATTAAAAAGAAGTGGTTTCACTTTTCACAACATTTTCTCAGTTCTAAGATTCTCCAGAGTGTACTCAAAGTCATATTTATAAGTTAATGAAACACAGATTTATATACTGTGTTGCCAGTGGATTAAATGAGTTTTAGAAACTTCTTTCTCTGGTAGTGGGAGAATTACAATGAACAGCAGCGTTCAGTCCTTCTGGTACCAGATTTTTGAGGCAGCCTTTTTTTTTTTTTTTGGAAGATATTTCCCACAGTTTTCCCTGTGACAGGTCTGAGCCCCAGTTTTTCTGCAGGAAAGGGAATTGGTGTCCTCAGATTGCACAAAAGCCACAGACCACAAGTCCAGCTCCTGCTGCAGCTCATTCAGGGAAGAAACCGGCCAAGACAGGCTCAGCAGTGGCAGAACAGTTCATGAACCTGCTCTTGGCCTACTTTTCTCCAGGCTGGGAAAAGGTGGCACCCAGGGGTTTGATGTCACCTCCTGAGCACTGTGACCTCTCTGCAGCTCTGGCCAGTAGGGAAGAGCAGGAGCAGGGGAATCCATGGGTATGCTGGCCCATGAATGGGGTTGGAGAGCGGGTTTGTTTCTAAGTTTATGGCTCCATTCTGCTGGGAGGGAAAGCAGCGTTTGGCATTTCTGTACAGGGAAGTTGGCTGAATAGTTATTGTAGGATAACTTCTGGAGCAGCCATTCTTAATAATTCCCCCACAAGAATAAAGTTCCTCCAGAGGAGGAACTCGTGTGGGATATTTATAACGGGATTGTTCTCCAGTAGCTGCTGCAGGTAATTTCCCTTTGTTCCCTGAGTTGTCTCAGCTTTTGCCTGGGTTCTCTCAGCTTTTCCCACTCCAGAGCAGCAGAGTGAGGTCTCTGTACCCCCACGTTCTCATGCAGTCCCTCCAAACCCCGTGCACTGGGACAATGGGCAGAGCAGGGCTGCAGAAGTTCACTCAGAGTTCAGGTTGGCATTTGCTTATTGCCTGAAAGATGATTGTTCCAAACCCCCCAGTCCCTCGTGGCTGACATTTGTGATGCTCAGAAAGAACTCCGGTAGGTCTAACTCATCTCCAGGGCGGGTTTATTGGAACAGAGAGTTCTCACATACAAGTGCTTGTTGCTGGTTGCTCCCTGTCTGTTTTAGGATGTGCTGATATACCTTGAAGGTGGTTGGGTATTAGAGCAGTGCAGGGATCTGGCTCCCTTTTCCAGACACTCTTCAATAGCTGAGCTGTCACAATGCTCATGGATGCTGAGAGCTTTTCCAAGCAGAGATTTTGAAAAATAAAGTTGACCAGAACTCTGCAAAACAATTAACTTTGTGAAAAAAAAAAAATCTTCTGTGAAGGAAGAGGGTTGTGCAGTTCCTTACAGCGGACATTGGGCTGCTTTCACATCACTAATTTAAACACAGAAAAAAGCAACAAGAAGTGTTTGCCTTCACCTGTGGTGGCTTAGCAGGGGTTGGAAAGAAAAAGATTTAAAGTCTGAACGTGTCCTGCACAGTAAGAACCGTGCTTGTCCTGTGGTGTGGCCCCACAAGCTCTCGGTGTAGGAAGAACTCCCTTTGTGGGGAACGAGACACTTCACACTTTTATTCTCTGGTCGTGTTTTCTGGCAGATTCTCACTCAGCTGCCAGCATATCCCTGAGAGGGAACAGGGAATATCTGCACATGGCTGAACACCCCAAACATGGAAAGGGAGGGTGGGATAGGAGGGAGAGGCAGGGAAAGAAGCTCAAAACATTTCGGGTCAAAGCAATGATCTTAAGAGGGAAAACGTTGAAGAAAAGGAAGAAAAGTTCTAGTAAGGCAAAGAGAATGGAAAATGAATTGTGCAGAGGAAGTTTCACACTGCAGCCTGGGGTCATGGATCATCTCAATTCCACCCCTGCCCTGGGCAGGGACACCTCCCACTGTCCCAGGTTGCTCCAGGCCCTGTCCAACATGGCCTTGGATGCTTCCAAACTTGGGGAATTCCTGCATTTAAACTTTTAGGAGTATGAAATAAATGCTGTGGGACTTTCTCTGCTTTCACCTGCTTCATCTCACACAGCAATCCACAGGCAGGGAAGTGTTTTTAAGGCTGTTATCAGCAAGATAACTCTTTATCATGTCATGGAACCAAGATCTGCTGCTGCACTTGGGACTTGCTTTTTTCAGTCCTGAAGGCAGATTTGCATCACTCACAGGGTCCAAACTGTCACCATGGTCCTTTTGGGGGCTAATTTTCAGTTGGGATGTGGGAAGTAGGAGGATGTATTAAGGAAATGTCACTTTTTAAATGCTCTGATGATTTTTGTCTGACTTTGCCTCCTTTTTTATCTTTCACTATGAATTCACCTCAATAGAACACTTCGGTAGAAGTGTGACAGAGGGACAGAGTCACAAAGATACCTTGAGAAGCAAAGCAGAGCTTTAGTGAGCTGGGTGACAGGAATGCAAAGAAACCTTGGAATTACTGTTGGGATTTTCAGGTGCAGTCCCACCCAACAGAGCAGCTACTCTAACAACTCCTCAGCCAGAGAGAAATCTCACTTTGTGCTGCCTTTTGTGACACAATATGGAAACATTGAGGCTGGAAGAGACCTTTGGAGGTTGCCCAGTCCTGTGGCCAGTTGGGCTTTGGCTACAATCCACTGATTTTTTCTGGATTGATGATCCACTCTTGGGATCACTCAGTCACCTGCAGCTCTTCCCCATCATTCAGTGAATGTTTGTACTTTGCTGTATCTGAGAGGAGAGGATCAGAGATGTATTTTACCACCAAAAATACTTTTTTGGGGAGGAGGTTTAATGTCTAAATGAGTTATGTGGACTGATGTCAAAATAGGAATAACAGGATCTCAAATGGATGAGGTAGGAAATTGAATCTGCATTGAGTTCTTAAAAATCTATGCAAAAATGTACACAAACTTTTCCAATATTACACCAATTGTAGTTCATTTATAGACTCCTCAGTAATCACAATCTCAAATATTTGTTATGCCTGGAGTTAATAATTTCTTTGTTGCTTGGAAAAATCATAAAATCACAGAATGGTTTGGGTTGAAAGGGATCTTAAAATCATCCAGTTCTACACCCTGCCATGGGCAGGGAGAACTTCCACTATTCCAGGTTGCTCAGGGCCTCATCCAGCCTGACCTTGGACACTTCCAGGGATGGGGAGTCCCCAGAACATCCATTAAAAAAAAAAAAAAAAAATCCATGTTAAACACAACTACTTTGAATGACAAAAGTATTTTCCATCCTCACCAAATACACAAATAAATAAATAAATAATTCCTTGAACTTATTTTATTATTTTGAGATGATGCTTTAAGAAATAAACCTTCTCCTTTATGAGGGAATCCATTTTTGCAGTGTATCTATTTTCAGAGAGTTCTGAGCTCTTTTGAGTGCAAATATACATCAAGGTGGGTATTTTTATGCCTCCCCTGAACTAACAGTAGGTAAGGCCTATTTGTAAGATAATTCTACCCACTCCAAATCCATAATGTACTTCATGCTTAGAGATCTTGGCATATGTTTAGGGGTTTTTTCCTTTGTTTTCTTCCCAAGGTGCTTTTCAAGGTGTGATCACTTGAACTCTTGTAGTGGTTAAAAAGGAGAATTGATGCTTGACTGCACCTTACTCACAGATATTTCTGTCCTGTGGAAGTGCTGGATGTGCTGTGGGAGCAAGTGCCAGTAGATTTTAGTCCTGCTCTGGTGGTCAGCAGATCTTTGATTTTTTTGGATGTCTGGAGCTCTCCAGATGAGCCAAAAAACCATCCCAGAGCCACCAGAGGCTTTGTGAGCCTCAATTAATGGCTGTGCACAAATGTCCCTATTTCTGGAGCGACTCCTCGACCTAAAACTAAAGGAGGTCAAGATTTCTATTCTAACCAGTCCTTCCTTCCCCCCCCCCTTTCATCCTAGCATGTCACCGAGTGTTTCTAGGAGTGTTCTCCTGGGATTAGATGTCCTGGGATAGGATTGCAGGTGTCAGGAGCAGAGTCTGGGATGTGGCAAGGGCAGGGATTCCATCAGGGCCCTCAGCTGAGCGTGGCTTGTTTGTGTTGGTGGCCAGGGCTGTGAGCAGTCACAGGGACAGCTTGGAAAGATGGAATTCCTTCCTGCTCATCCTTGTGCTTACAGCTCTCAAACTTCTGCCCCAGGTGGTTGCTGACATGACTAAAGTCCCATTTCAGAGATGACTCAAATGCTTTTCCATTTAGGATGGGAACACGGGGATGAGTTGGCCAATTCCCATCCATCTCCTTGTCATCCTTCACGTCATCAGACTGGTCAGGCTCTGATCTTGTCCCTTTTGCTGAAATTTGCTCTGGAACCATTTGTGTTTCTGGTTTATTGGATTCCTGGTATCACATTTGGTGTGGGACTTCCCTCTGAGCCAACAGGGATTTCTTTGTCAGTCACGAAGAGACTTTGTCAGCAAATCTCAAAAATACTTTAAACTAAAAAAAATTAAATTCATGGACTTAAACTAAAAATTAAAATTCATGGATTTGGGTGCAGGTGGACTTGGGAGGAAAGGGTCTACAAGCATTTGAAAGCTGCAAGTTTGAAGCCAAGCCAAAACATCAAATTACAACTGTTGTTTTGTGGGATAATTATACTTTTAACACTCTTCTACTTTCTTTTTTATTTATTTTCACTGTGTGTAGTTCATGACTCAGTCTGTCCTCAGATTTGTTGTGATTTTTGGCATCAGAAGATCCTATGAAATAAATGAGAGCCCCACAGTGCCAGAATTTTTGGGTTTATGTATTTGAGCTTTCTGCTTTTTTAAGAACACATAGAAGGGCAGAATTTTTAAAATAAAATTTATTTTTATGAAGTTATGTAATTGGCCAGGTATCTCTATTGGAAACCTATGGCCTGGGGTAAGAAAATACAAGATTGAAACCTTTGAAAGTAACTGGCTCTACACTTTAGAATTAGTGGTATTTTTGACTCTCTGATTTAAATATTGTTTTGACTTTTACTTCAGTCACCGTGATGTTGCTAAGTGAGATTATGATTTTTTTTCAGGTTAAGCAGAACCTCAGAAATTAAAAGAGCAAAAAGTAGAGATACTGGATGATGTCTTACATATGTTCAGCCATTCTTACAGGAGTGTTCAGTGAATCTTGAAAAGGAAATGTTCACTAAATCCACCAAGTTGTAGAGATGAAAGATTAACTCTGATTCTCAGTTTTTAATGGACATTTTGTAGAAGAGTTAAAAGTAATTTTCTGTGCAATGTAAACTTAAAATGGTTAATATTTTAATATAATCAATGTAAAATGTGTTTGATTTCATCCATGCAGTTCTTCTGTGTTGCTCTGATAGGTGTTGAGTCAATGGTGCAGTATCAATTTTAATATTTTAGTTTTGTTTTGACACAGTAATTTTTAAGAAGGCAAACCTTGGCTGTATTCATCTACTGTGTTCTACTGCTTGTATTTTCTTGCAAGGTTTGAACTGTAAAGGAAATGGGGATTTCCCTTTGCTGGTCAGGTGCTTGGCTGTTTAACACCTTCCTTCTAAATTTAATCTTTAGTGATAATTTTGCTTTCAGATTGCAGCTGCTCTTTGTTTGCTGAGCTTTGTAGGGAAGCATAAACACAGAGGACAGGGAATCAGGGATTCACAGAACCACCAGGGTTGGAAGAGCCCTTTGGGATCATCCCAGTCCCCCACCACCATCACCCCTAAACCTTATTCCCAAACAAAGAGGAGCTGCTGAGGCTGGACACTGGATTTTCCTTTGGTACAGTCAGTTCAGGAAGCTGCTGGGAGCAGCCCTGAAAGGCAGAACTTGTGTGTTTTTGTGGCTTTTGTGGAATTCATACATGAAATTTCTATGTTTGGAATAACCCCTGTCAAATTCTGATTGAGTTATGACAGCCAGGTGGAGATGTGAGGAAAGGGATGCTCAGGATTAGAGTCCCAGAATGGTTTGGGTTGGAAGGGATCTTTAAAAACCAAGTTCTGATGGGCAGGGACACCTTCCACTGTCCCAATGTCCAACCTGGCCTTGGGCACTGCCAGGGATCCAGGGGCAGCCACAGCTGCTCTGGGAATTCTGTTCTGGGATCTGCCCACCCTGCCAGGGAACAATTCCTGCCCAAAATCCCATCCAGCCCTGCCCTATCTCAGCTTAAGGCCATTCCCCTGTATCCTGTGAGAAGTGAGAAGTCCCTGCCCAGCCCTGCAATAACATTTCCCTGGGGATGATGTGGGATCACTCCCTATGGAATCTCCCATAGTGTGTGCCAACCACTGGGTGCCAACGAGCTCCAGCCTGAACACAGGTCAGCATTTCCAGCCCACCAGCTGCTTAACCCTCACCTTGTCTTTGCAGGAGGAGAGACTTCAGCATGCAAACCTTCATCTGTTCGGCTTGCACCATCGTTTTCATTCCATGCTGCTGGCCTTCAGATGGCTGGACAGATGTCCCATTCTCATCAGCAGTACAGTGACCGGCGGCAGCAGAACATCAGTGACCAGCAGGTCTCGGCCTTATCCTACGCTGAGCAGCTCGAGCAGCCAATCCCCCTGACAAACCAGGTATGGCACAGCTCCTGCTGCACCTGGGCCTTCGGGCACCTGCAGCTGGGCAGGGATTCGGCTTGGAGGGGACCTTGAGAGGTGGGGTTCTACCCCTGGCCATGGCAGGGACACCTCCCACTGTCCCAGCTGCTCCAAGCCCAATGTCCAGCCTGGAACTGAACATTCCAGGGATGCTCTGGGAATTCCATCCCAGCCCCTCCCAGGGAACAATTCCTAATTCCCAATATCCCACCTGACCCTAGTTTTCATTCAGTTTAAGGACATTCCCCACATGTTCTGTCACTCTAAACCCTTGTGAAATGTCCCTTTCTATCCCTATACTAAACAACCATAAATTACAAGATCAGGGCATTTCTTCTTGTAGAATTTTTGGGGTTTTTTAAACTAATTAACTCCAACTCTGCAAGGATGGAGTTAATATTCAGCAGTATACTTCAAAATATTTTCGTTATATATATCTATATATCTAAATATATCTCTGTATATCTCCATATATTTATATATATGTGTATATGGGTATATATATGCAGTATAACTTTAAAAAAAGTTTTTGAAGTTGTTTCTAAACTTCTGGAATTATATCATTTACAACCATAAATTACAGGATCAGGGCCTTTCTTTGTGTAGGTTTNCATTTACAACCATAAATTACGGGATCAGGGCCTTTCTTTGTGTAGGTTTTTGGTTCTTTTTTTATTTTTAACTAATTAAACTAATTAGCTCTAAGGATGGAGTTCATATTCAACAGTATACTTCAAAATATTTTCGTTATATATGTATCTATATATCTAAATCTATCTCTATATATTTATATATATATACATATGTGTATATATATATATGTATATATATGCACTATAACTTCAAAAAAAAGTTTTTGAAGTTGTTTCTAAACTTCTGGAATTATATAATTTACAACAATTAATTATGGGATCAGGGCATTTATTCTTGTAGGTTTTTTTTTTAA
>VXBI01006136.1:109754-137859 GCA_013397375.1 Toxostoma redivivum
TCTGTAAGGATGAAGTTAATATACAACAATATATTTTAAAATATTTCCATTATATATATAGATATGTGTATATATATATACTGTATGTATATATATACTATAACTTCAAAAAAGTTCTTGAAGCTGTTTCTGAACTTCTGGAATGTATTTACTTGTAATATGTATGTACTTGTAACATTTTTTAAATAAGGGGAGAGAGATTGGCCAAGTAGAGAACTGTGAAAAGCTTTTAAAAAGAACAATATTTTAAATTTTTGTGCTGTTTGTTAGCATCTGATTGCTTTATTGCTTACCCTAATGGACAGTTTTGCAATGCAGTCACTGGTTGGTGTGTTTGGAATACAGAAGTTTGCACAAAATATATTTTATTGGAGTAGGCAGGACTGCTGAAAGAGCTCCCTAACTCAGTGTGATTTGGGGATCTCCAGTGTTGGGTGCCAGGATTTGGGGATCTCCAGTGTTGGGTGCCAGGATTTGGGGATCTCCAGTGTTGGGTGCCAGGATTTGGAGATCTCCAGTGTTGGGTGCCAGGGTTTGGAGATCTCCAGGGTTTGGTGCCAGGGTTTGGAGATCTCCAGGGTTTGGTGCCAGGGTTTGGAGATCTCCAGGATTGGGAGATCTCCAGTGTTGGGTGCCAGGGTTTGGAGATCTCCAATGACTGGAGCCCAGTGAATGGAGCTGGCCAAGGATGGGATTCCTTTCCTGAGGGCCAGTCAGGAGGAAGAGGAAATCTCCTATATAATAATATTTAGCTTGAGGATCTACAGAGGTATCTTATGTGAGTTTTTTTAGATTAAAGGTCTCCCAAAAGTTCTACAATGAGGCTGGTTAATCAAAAAAAGTTGCACCTGAATCCTTTCAAGGACTTTGGAAACAAACTCAGGGAATTTTAGGTTGTTGATCCATGTGAGGAAATAATCAGCTGGCCACTCTGACCATGGCAATCAAGCTGTCTTTGCTGCAACACAGTTTTATAGAATCAGTGTTCTGGGCTTTGATGGTGGGCAACTTTCTGAAGTCTTCTGACTACTTTGCTTCCCCTGCCTCTTTCCTTCCTCAAGTTCTTGTGCCTCTCCCATCCCCCAGTCCCACCAGGAGTTCTCCTCACCAGGCTTGGAGTGAAGGTTCTGTGTGAGCCTCTGTGGGGGCTCTCAAAGGCTTTTTGTCATTTCTGCTTTTATCTGCACAGCCAGATCCAGCTGAGATCTTCTGCTGCTGGCTCAGATCATCTGCTCTGGACCTGGTCTCTGCAGAATAAATTCCTTGTTCTTTCTTTTGGGTTGCCCTTTTCCAGCTCTGGTTCAACTTGATTAAAAAATAACTTCTTTTCTTGTAAAAACCTTGAACATCTATGGTTGAAGGTTTTGTGCTTTTCTCTCCAGATGTGATCTGCAAACATCTGGGGGATTTGTATGCCACTGATCCCTGCATGTTACAGGTTCTTTATGACATTCCTACAGGAATCCTTTTTATTCAAGGTATTGCCATGAATATGCTGCCACTTGTTTTTCTCTGGCCTTGATGAAAGCAGTTCTGTCCTGTAAATTTCAATTCTGGAAAAGAACCTTGCAGAGAACATTGTTGGAACCATCTTTGGGTGCTTGTTTCATTCCTCTGGAGTCCCACCACTTGTTCTCTGTGTCTTCTCCTTGCAGAGCTTCCAGCACAGACCAGCCTTTAATAATGGCAAACTCCCTTTGGTCACAAGAGGTGACTTCTGCCTTTGCAAGTTCATACCACAGAATTTCAGGATGATTTAGGTTGGAAAAAATCTCCCAAGATGAGTCCCAGCTGTGCCCCATGGCCACCTTGTCACCCTGAGTGCCACCTCCAGGTGCCACCTGCAGGGATGGGCACTCCAAAGCTCCCTGGGCAGCCCCTGCCAAGGCCTGAGCTCCCTTTCCATGGGGAAATTCCTGCTGCTGTCCAAGCTGAGCCTGCCCTGCTGCAATTTGAGGCCATTTCCTCTCCTCCTGTCCCTGCCCCTCCTGGCAGAGCCACAAGGTCCCCCCTGAGCCTCCTTTTCTCCAATGTTTATCTTCCAGAAAATCCTGTTTTTAATATGCACCAAAAGGAATTGGCTGTTGGAGAAACCTTGATCTTAATATATCCATGAAAACAGGAGGAGGAAAAAGGTGATTTCAGGCAGATTCAGGAAGTTTGATCCTTTAAGGCTGGATCCTCTCAATGCAGTGGCTCCCATCCAGTCAGACAGACAAGGATTGGGTTTAGGAGCTTCAGTTTCCTGGAATTTCCTTACATCAACAGCCTGGATCACTGGGACAGCTTGGGTACCACAGCTTTCCACAGCCTAAAAGTAACTCTTTGGGTGCCCTAAAACCAACCTGCTTGGGTACCCTAAAATAATCTGCTTGGGTACCCTAAAAGTAAAATATTAGAGAGCCCTAAAAGTAATTTAATTGGTGCTCTAAAGCAACTTCTTAGTGTGTCTTAACTAATTGGGTGCCCTAAAAGTAACTTCTTTGGGTGCCCTAAAAGTAAACTCTTAGGGTGCCCTAAAACTTCTTTGGGTACCCTGAAAGTAACTCATTCAGCTACCCTAAAAGTAACTTTTTTGGGTGCCCTAAAGCTTCTCTGGGTACCTTGAAAGTAACTCATTTAGGTACCCTAAAAATAACTTTTTTGGGTGCCCCATAATACCTCATTTGGGTGCCCTAAAACTAAACTGTTAGGGTGCCCTAAAATAACCTCTTTGGATGCTCTAAAAATAACTTTTTGGGTACCCTAAAAGTAACTTCCTTGGGATGCTCTAAAACACCCCATTTGGGTGCCCCAAAATACCTCATTTGGCTGCTCTAAAACTTCTTTAGATGCCATAACAGTAGCTCTAGAAGTAACTTCTTTGGGTGCCCCAAAACTTCTTTGGGTACCCTAAAAGGAACTCATTCAGTTACCCTAAAATAACTTCTTTGGGTGCCCTAAAAGTAACTTCTTTGGCTTTGGGTGCCCCAGAACACCCCATTTGGGTGCCCTAAAACTTCTTTGGGTACCTAAAAGTAACTCATTTTGGTACCCTGAATGTAAATTCTTTGGGTGCCCTACAACACCCCATTGGGGTGCCCTAAAAGTAATCTAATTGAGTGCCCCAAAATGCCCCATTTGGGTGCCCCAAAACTTCTTTGGATACCCTAAAATTAACTTATTTAGGTATCCTAAGAATAACTTGGGTGCCCTAAAACTTCTTTGGGTACCCTAAGAGTAATTTATTTAGGGACCCTAAAATAACCTCTTTGGGTGCTCTAAAAGTACCTCATTTAGGGACCCTAAAATTACTTTTTTGAGTGCCTCAAACATCCCCTTCGGGTGCCCTAAAACTTTTTTGGGTGCCCTGAAGTTCCCTGTCCGGTGTGAGCCCCTGTGCTGCGGTTCCCTGGTGCACTGAGCATCTGGAGGTTCCGGGAATTGGGGATTTTCCCAGTCTGGAGCTGCCGGGATTCCAGCGGAGCCTTTCCCGAGCTCCAGCTTCCCTCTGCTGGCAGCACCGCGGTGCTGCTGCCGGGAAAAAAAAATTAAAAAAAAAAAATATATATATAAAAGCTCCTCTTGCAAAAATCCCATCCTTGCCCGAGCTCCCTGAGCTTCAGCAATTACTGCTGCTGCTCCTTCAGGTTATTTTTGTGTCTTTGCTGCAGACTGACTCTTTTTTTTTTTTTTTTAATAGAGTGTCTGGTTCAGGTTCCTGGAATGGTTTTAATTCATAACCAGAGAAAGGGAAGCCAGGACTTGAATGTGAATTTCTTGCTTTTATTCCTGCTCGGATTTGGGGTTGTAATGGCTTGCAGGTCATATTCTGGTATTTGGGGAATCATTCACAGCTGCAGATTAAAGGTTAGGAAACAATAATAACAATTTACATGACAATTATATAAAATCTATGGATTTATTTTACATGTAAGTAATATAAATAATCACATATAAGTTGCTTATAAAAGATTATTTACATTATTTTCTTTTGCACTTATTGCTTTCTGGCTGTGGTCCCCAAACCCATCACTGAGGATCAAAGAATTCTAGGAAAATACTCCAAGACCAGCCAGATTGTTTTGTTGTTCACTTATTTATGAGGTTTTAAATTGCAGTTAAAAACTTCCAGCTCTGTCTTTTTACATTTTTTTCCTTCAGGAGTTATTTTTTAAGGTTTTTATTTCCCAAATAGTTCTGGCAGGGCAGGGTCCTGCTCTTGGCTGTGGCTGCTGAATGCTTTATTTTCAGGGAAGTGTGGGAGCACATGGCCCAGAGTGAACAGAAAAGTTGGGATCTTTGAGGTCTTTCTCCTGTAGCAGCAATAAATTAACATTTCTCTGTCCAGTTTTAACTGGTTCCATCTTGTGAGTTCAGCACAGCCTGATGGGAATAAAAGATAAGAGCTTAAAAGTTGTCACAACTTCAAAGTTTCTTTTTTTTTGCTGCTCTGTTTATCTCCATCGTGGATGCTTAGATTGCTTGCAACTCTTTTCATTTAATTATGAAATTAGTAGAAAATTGATTTACCTGATAAAGGAGCTGAGATTTTGGTAACAAATTCCAGCACTTCAGCTTTCATGAAACACCTGGAATGGGAAGGTCAGGCTGGCTGTTAAACACCTTTCTATCTCTGTTTATCTAAGATCACTCTGCATAATTCAAGGCTTTACTGACCAGATCTTGGCCAGAGGTTTTATTGATCACACCAAGATCATTGCCAAATTCATGCTGCAGCACCAGTTTAAAAATCTTAATTCAGATATTCCCACTACCTGATCAACATTATTGTTAATGATGGTTTAACTTCAGCAGCCTCTGGCATCAGTGTGGCCATGCAAGTCAATTAAACAATTACACTTGGAATTCTTGCTAAAAGTTGCCCTGACACAATGAAATCTTCATTATTTATTCTGTTTCTGAAGTGCAACATGTGCTATACACAAGCTGAATTGATGTTTTTGTTTCTTTCTTCTTTTCATGAATGTGGGTGGTGGTGGATCTTTCTCTTTTAAAAAAAAAAATCTGAATTGAACAGCTCAGGGTACTCCATAATCAAAATAAAAATAATTAAAAAAGGAACAATGTCATCTGTTTGTACAAAAAAGAAATGTCCATAAAGAGAGAAATTTGTTTTGCATTCTATCTCCAAAGGCTGGGAGTTCAAACAGCACACCTGAGTTAAAAGTCACAATTCTCATAAAATGTGCTTTGTCACCAATGTGTTGAGGACACATTAATGGGACTTTTTTTTTTTTGGTGGGTATTTCCTTATTATTTAATTACAATTTATAATTGTAATTAGTTTCTTGTCTCTCAGACCCGAGATGCAGCAGCTCTTTGATTAATGTTCTGGTTTTAGGGAGTTCTGAGCTTGCAGTGTTGCTGTCTGGCCACCAGATAGAGACTGAGGCTTGAGAAACGGGAACCTTTTNTTCCCAAACCTTCCCAAACCTTCCCTTCCCAAACCTTCCCAAACCTTCCCTTCTTTTCTTTTCCCCTTTTTTTTGGTGGTTGAGCATGCCTTGAATCCAAGACAGAAATCAGAGTAACCCCAACAATAAAGGATTGGGGAGTGTTGTTGTATAAAATACATAATTACTTTGTTCCATGGTTTTCCATCATCAGGAAGAAAGAATCTCTCTTGGAAAAAGAAGGGAATATTGCAAATTTCACAGTATAAAAGTATGAGGATCCAAAACTTTATGAACCCAGGGGAACAAAACAGAACCTCTGCAAAAGCTCATGCAGGTTCAAGAGTTTGCTCAGAAATGTGTGACTGTCAAAATGCCCCTTTTAAATAAGGGAGTGGCTGCAGTAGCCTGCAGAATTTAAATTATTTACAATTTTTGGATTGTAATAAATCAGATCATGTCTTTTTTCACCAGGCTTTTTATTTCAGAGTGGAAATTAGATTGTTATTTTGGAAGTAAGGAAGCAAATTTGGCTTATAAATTAGAAAATAATCATGAAGGCTTGTCACGCAAACTCCCTTTCCAAATTTTGTAGGAATAGTTGATTTGAACTATGGAATTCTCTTCCACATTGAGACTTTTTTGATCAAAAATCAAGTCCCTGTGCTGGTCATCCAGCTCAGGACAGAGACTGGGCATTCCTGATATTCCTCTGCCACATCCTGGTTTCTTTCACCAGCAAACCCCACCAGTGCTCCCATATTCCAATACCTTCTTCCAGTCAGAATTAAGGAATTTGAGGAAATATTTGGATTTGAAGCTGCTTTAACAATGACAGCTGGATCAGGACTTGCTGCTGCTCAGTGCTGTGGGAGAGAACCAAAAGATCCCCTTTAGGTGGGGTTTATTCTATTTCATGGGCTACATTTGTTTGCCAGATGAAAGGAAGAACCAAAAATGTTTTGTAAATGTCCCATAGTTTGTTTGGGAAACTTTCAGACAGTTTCCTGATGTTTACAAAGTGCTTGTACTTGTAATAAAATAAAATTAATGTCTTTTCTCCTGCCCACACAGGAGGAAAATTAGAGTTTGGCTTCCTAGGGTGGTCCCTCAAGTACCTCAGTGCAGGTCTAGTTTCAAAAGCACAAACTCTATAATTTCTTTCTGTGAGACCTTTTTTGGGTCACTTTTATGTCATTCTTTTTAATTTTGTCATTGAGGGGAAAAATTATTTGTACAGCAACCATAATAAGTATTCAGTTATCCTATAAAAAGTAGAAGAGCAGGTAGACTTGATCATGGCAAACTCTTCAGTCACAGAAGGTGACTTCTGCTTTTTCAAGTTCATAGCAAGAATTCCAGGATATTTTAGGTTGGGAAGGGATCCAAGATAAATCCCAGCTGTGCCCAATGCCCACCTTGTCCCCAGCCCAGAGCACTGAGTGCCACCTCCAGGCCTTCCTTGGACACCTCCACTTAATAACTATTAATTTATTAGTTCAATAACACTGATGGAAAAGATCCATGGAACAAGCTTTTCTCCAATTGTTTAAACTCACCCTGAGGTTTTCTGTCCTGCACCTGAGGGGAACAACCCCAGGCAGCAGCTCAGGCTGGGGGTGACCTGGGGGCAGGACCTGAGGGACACTGAGCTGTCCCTGAGCCAGCAGAGTGTCCAAGGTGTCCTGGGGGGCACTGGGATGAGCATTCCCACAGGTCAGGGGTGATCCTGCCCCTGTGCCCAGCCCTGGAGGCACCTCTGGGTGCTGTGCCCAGCCCTGGCTCCTCAGCACAGCAGGGACAGGAGCTCCTGGAGCTGAGCNTGCTCTGGGATGGAGAGAGGAGCAGGCTGAGGGATCAGCCACTCTCCAAAGTCCCCATCAGACTCTGGCTGGGTGGGACAGAATTCCCAGAGCTCGTCTGGCAGTGCTGGTCACAACATTTGGAGTTGGTTTGTCTCTTGGTAGCCCTGGATTTTATTCTTATTTGGAATTTGATGCAGTTGAATGTGGTGAGCTGGCCCAGTTCTCCAGCAGTTCCTGGGAACTTCCAAAGGAATTTCTTGTGAAGTTCCTTTGGAGCTGTACCTTAAAGATGGTGATAGTTCATGTGTCAGTGCTGAGGGGGAGCAGTGATGGAGGAGTCTTTGTTTTCAGAGGAGATTTGGATTAAACCTGTTGGATGTAGTGGGAGGAGAGGTAGGAATCTTGGAATTTGCTGCTTTTTGAAAAATTCTTACTATATTAAAAATTACTAATATATCAAAAAGTAACTAAACTGGGTGTGGGATTTTTTTTACTGTCAGTTAAAAAAAAAACAACTGTTGCATTTAAACAGCTCATTTCTTTGAGGAATTTCACAATTTGATGTAGTAACCATGCCATTAAATTCCTATTTTTGTTTCTAATTTCTGCCATATTCCCATTGCAGAGGCGGATGCCCCAAACTTTTCGTGATCCAGCCACTGCTCCATTGAGGAAACTCTCCGTAGATTTGATCAAAACATACAAGCATATTAATGAGGTAATGGCTGTGACCTGATGTTTGTTAAAATAAATGATTTAAATGGATTTTCTACAAATAGTCTCATCAAGAGATCCAAAAAATCGAGTTTTCTCTCAGTTGTTCAGGTCTTGTTTGAGGTCATGGCTGTCATGGTCCTGTTTTCTGTCCAGCACACAGGAAATCTTTTATCCTGGGATTTATTTTCTCTGTTTTATAAACAAATGTTGAACTGGCAGGACAAGGAGACACAAGTGGCACAAGCACACTTTAAACTCAATAAAACTTTATTAATGTTTCTAAGAGCTTTTAAGGAAAATGCTGAAGTGTTTTCCCTAAATGATTGAATTAAATATTACTGACAAATGGAAAATACAAAGTTGTTGAGGTTAATACAGGAAAGCATCAGTAAGTTTCAGATTTTTGACAATTAAAGGGAATGTGAAGGGATTTTTATGGTGATTAATGACTTCCTTGGAACTCTTTCCCAATCTTGTGGGAAGATCAAGTGGTAATTCCTGTTTCCAAGCTAGTTAGCATTTTGAATTTTACTGTGTTGCACAGTGTGCTGGGCTCTTTCTGTTCCTTTGGTACCTGTGAACTCCAGAGATCAGTGTTACTACATTTATCAGTGTTATTATTATTATTCATTAGTGTTAGTACATCTGTCATTATTACTATTATTTATTAGTGTTAGTACATTCCTTTAGCTCTGCTTTCCCAGTTCCTCAATTATTCAAGACTTTCCTTTGGAGTAAAGACCTGACTTCAAACACAGCAATAGGAGGAGAGGATTGCTTGGTTTTCCACTTGTAGAAGTTGCACTTTAAAGCCACAGGATGCTGAATAAAAGTTGATTTTCCTCTTTCTTGAGCTGCTGTGCCAAGCAGGACTCTTAAGGAAGCTCCTTTTCCCCTTCAGGTTTACTATGCAAAAAAAAAACGGCGGCATCAGCAGGGCCAGGGAGATGATTCCAGTCACAAAAAGGAGAGGAAAGTTTACAATGATGGTTATGATGATGACAACTACGACTACATTGTGAAAAATGGGGAGAAGTGGATGGACCGCTATGAAATCGACTCTTTAATAGGCAAAGGATCCTTTGGACAGGTAATGGCTCATTGTGTATTTCTATAATTTCTGTGGATCACAGTTGTATTTAATTTCAAGTGCTATTGCTGCTTCATTTTGAAATTAAAACTCTTTTTTTCTCAGTGCTGTCATCCTGAGTGCCTTTTCAGACACTCATATTTTGTGCTATTTCATGTTACTACAGAAAACATTTAATTATATTTCAGTGTGTGTTGCATTTTACAATGAGAAATCCTCCACCTTTTGCCATCTGTTGACATTTTTAACTTGAGTTTGGTTTTGGTTTGAGTTAGGTTTTTAGTTTGAATTGGGTTTTTAAATTAAAACAATAATTAGTGCTGGATCTTACCTCTTATAAATGTCATTAGCTGCATTTGTTTTGACTGGTAGCAGCTTTAGCCAAGGCTGGAAGGAGGATGGAGCTTTTATTTTGTAGTTTTTTTGTTTTTCTCAGATTTACCAATCCTTTTACAGTGATGGTTTAGATAATTTTATTTGCATATAAAATGGCATCATTGCAATAAATGTCACCAAATCAGTTGTAGCTTTATTGTATCATCAGAAGAAATAGAATTAAAAATTTGGAATTGAGAAAGGTGAAAAAGGGAGTTTAGATGAGTTTTGAAAGTTGGATTTTCCTGATGGATTTGGCTTCTCTTGCAGGTTGTGAAGGCTTATGACCGAGTGGAGCAGGAGTGGGTGGCCATCAAAATCATCAAAAACAAGAAGGCTTTCCTAAACCAGGCCCAGATTGAAGTGAGACTGCTGGAGCTGATGAACAAACATGACACTGAGATGAAGTACTACATAGGTATTGAATTAATTTCTCCTCATTTTGATTTATTTTGGACGGTTTAGATCTTGCTGTAGAGCTTAGGCTGCTCTCAGCTGATTTCCAGATCTGTTTGGAACATTTGTGATGATATTTGGTGGTTCCTGCCAAGCTGGTGGGTCCAGCGAGCTCAGGAAGTGTGGGGAGAAGTTGGAATCAAGTGTAGGAAGCCCAGCAGGACATGGAATGGTGGGAGGAGAATTCCAAAGGTGAGAGAACAGGAATTTGGAAAAGGATGTGTGGCAGGAAATGGCATCAGGGTGGGAGCAAAATGTGCCATCTCAGGTGAGTTATAAATAAAGTACACAGAGGAGCTGCTCTGGGATAATGGAGAAAACAAATCCATGGACACCAAGCTGACCAAAAATCCACCTTAATTAAAAATCTGAATTCTCCTGGTGCTCATATTCAAGATTTATTATGCCAGAAAGGAGAGTGTGTTGCTTTTTCTCTGAAATTTTTTTCCAATTTCAACTTTCCTGTGGCAACCTGAAAGTTTGCAAACCCTGCTGGCCTCTGAACAGAGGAATGTGATGAATATTTTACTTATTTAATGAAAAAAAACGGCTTGGATTGTTTCCTTTCATAAACTGAGATTGTGCCTGAAGGAAATGAATACAATTTCTTGAGGATATTGATCAGTTTTATTAATTGAAGTTACAGCAATTAAATCAGCGTTAACAATTGAAGTTATCTGCTTATAAATTGCAGTGATGTCATTGTGTATTTTTAATTATTCTCACAATTAAATATTTCCTCTGTAAATGTAAGGGAGTGATAACTTATTTTGATAATATATCCCTTCACAAGTTTTTGGTTAAATCAACTTTACTGAGGTGCACCTGAGGATGTGAAAATGTCCTCTTGTCCTCCTGGCAGAAATATTTTGTAAATAGCATAGAACCAGGAAAAAGCTCAATGCTCTTATTTTACTCAATTCTCAGCTTCCTACACATTGATTAAAGTATTTAAAAGATTTCACAAGATTTTGCACCCAAGGATGTGTAAAATGTCCCTCTGTACCCCAGGCATGGCAGAAATATTTCATAAATAACACAGAACCAGGTAAAAATCCAATGCTCTTAGTTTACTCAGTGCTCAGCTTCCTACACATTGATTAAAGTATTTAAAAGATTTCACAAGATTTTCCAGTTTTACTGAGGTGCACCTGAGGATGTGAAAATGTCCTCTTGTCCTCCAAGCATGGCAGAAATATTTCATAAATAACACAGAACCAGGTAAAAGCCCAATACTCCTATTTTACTCAATTCTCAGCTTCCTACACATTGATTAAAGTATTTAAAAGATTTCACAAGATTTTGCACCCAAGGATGTGTAAAATGTCCCTCTGTATCCCAGACATGGCAGAAATATTTTGTAAATAGCATAGAACCAGGAAAAAGGTCAATGCTCTTACTTTACTCAGTGCTCAGCTTCCTACACATTGATTAAAGTATTTAAAAGATTTTCCAGTTTTACTGAGGTGCACCTGAGGATGTGAAAATGTCCTCTTGTCCTCCAAGTGTGGCAGAAATATTTTGTAAATAGCACAGAACCAGGAAAGAAAATGGATGCTGTGTCACTTGATTGCTGTGCTGTAATTAACCCCCCATTCCCAGTGTGTATTCATGCCATTTTCCCCTTGTCCCCAGTGCATTTGAAGCGTCACTTCATGTTCAGGAACCACCTGTGCTTGGTGTTTGAGATGCTGTCCTACAACCTGTACGACCTGCTGAGGAACACCAACTTCCGCGGCGTGTCCCTCAACCTGACGCGCAAGTTCGCGCAGCAGATGTGCACGGCCCTGCTCTTCCTGGCCACCCCCGAGCTCAGCATCATTCACTGTGACCTAAAACCAGAGAACATCCTGCTCTGCAACCCCAAAAGGAGCGCCATCAAGATTGTGGATTTTGGCAGTTCGTGTCAGCTTGGGCAGAGGGTGAGTTCGGGGGGGGAAATGGGGGAAAATTGGGTTTATGCTGCTGAAAAATGCGGGATTTTTAAGTTATAATTCTCATCTAGCTCGTTGAAACTTCATTCATGGTGGTTTTAAAATAATAACTAATTTTTAAATAGAGATTCACAGTCCACAAGAGCTTTAATTGTCAGAATCCCAGAATTGTCAAGGTTGGAAGAGATCTTTAAGATCAAGTCCAACCATGAACCAGCAGCCCCACATTCACCACTAAACCAAGTCCAAAAGTGCCACATCCACATCTTATTTTGAACAATTTGACAATCCACCACTTCCTTTAGTGCCCCAGTAAATAAAAATCCACCATATGATAAATTTTCCATGCTTTTTTATTTCTCCTGGCTGTGTTTTTGTGCCATGTCAGTGGAGAATGTATCAGCACTCGATTGTAGAAATCTGCAGTGCTAATAAACCAAACAAAAAATTAGGTAAAGATAAATAAATTTTTAAAATACTCTTTTATTATTATCTTATTCCATCTATATTCCTATTTCCATGAGTGTTCCTTTAGATGTCCCCTGTTTATGACCAGAAACACTGCAGATTGGATCTTTAGGAAAAGAATTCAGGAATTCAAGGACTAACTTCACCAAAAGTGTCCCACTTGTCTCTTGAGGAGTTGACACTGGCCAGTAGCACCCTGTTGCTTTTTCCCAGAAAAAATTTAGGAAGAGTGGATCAGAATATGAAATATTGTTATGAAAGCAGCAATGAGACAGATTTAGATTAATAAAAGAACTTTCTGCTATAAACTAAAAGGAAGGGCTGAAGGAAGACATCAGGAGGTGAAATGACATCTGAATTAATTTATCCAAATCCATTATTTATCAATAAGATCATTTTGAAGTGTTAAGAATCACAATTTCAAAATCGTGATATGACTCAAGCTGAACTTCCTGCTTTTTTCTCATGAGCATATTTTCCTGAAAATTAACAATTAGATACTTTAATTACTGTAATGAACATACAGATTTTATTATCCCTGCTACCTCATCTTTCCCTGCACCAAAACGGGATTTTGTGGCAGTTGTGTTTTGTCACTTGGAATTTTCATTCCCTTGGGATGCTGGGTGTGATTGTGACTTGGAGATGCTTTTATTGCAGATATACCAATATATCCAGAGTCGTTTTTATCGATCACCAGAGGTGCTACTGGGAATGCCTTATGACCTTGCAATTGATATGTGGTCCCTTGGGTGTATTTTAGTCGAGATGCACACTGGAGAGCCTCTCTTTAGTGGGGCAAATGAGGTGAGTTCTACACCAGGAACTGGGTTTTTCTGTTGTGAATTCCCATCATGATTTTTATCTGTTTAATTGGAATGCATAAATTAGGGAAGTCTGGTAATTCTGAAAGGATTAATCATCAATAACAGGATTTTTGTCAGGACACAAAATTGCCTGTTCATAATTTTCTGTCTCTCTCTTACTACTTAATTTATTTTGTCCATATTAAATTCTTCTTAAATTAACTTAGAACTTGTGTGAGTTGTGCCACAGCTGGGCTGGCTGTCACTTGTCCTTCACAAACCCATTTTATTTGGGACAGGTGGATCAGATGAATAAAATAGTGGAAGTTTTGGGGATACCACCAACCCACATCCTCGACCAAGCACCCAAAGCAAGAAAGTTCTTTGAGAAGTTGCCAGATAGCACTTGGAACTTGAAGAAGACCAAAGATGGAAAAAGGGTAGGTAAAACAATTAGGATAATAATACATATATATAAAAAAATATTTAAAATAGTGAGTTGTTAAAAATATTTAAAATGGTGAGTTGTTACTTTGTTTTGGTTCATCTTATTGAAGACGCAGCGTTGTTGTTTATTTTGTTCTGTCTTGTCAATTAAATAACATTTTCTGACATGTTGAATCGTTTCCTGGTTTGGTTTGGAATATCAGATATTCTTTTTGCTGTTGAATCTGTGCACACACATCCAAGGCTTCACACACTGATTGCAAGCCCTGCCTCCCTCCCCACAGGAATACAAACCACCGGGAACTCGCAAACTCCACAATATCCTGGGAGTTGAGACAGGAGGGCCGGGTGGGCGCCGTGCTGGGGAGTCAGGTCATACTGTAGCTGACTACTTGAAGTTCAAAGACCTCATCTTAAGGATGCTTGACTATGACCCCAAGACACGAATCCAGCCCTACTACGCCCTGCAGCACAGTTTCTTCAAGAAAACGGCCGACGAAGGTACCAACACGAGTAACAGCGTGTCCACGAGTCCTGCCATGGAGCAGTCACAGTCTTCAGGAACCACCTCTAGTACATCTTCAAGCTCAGGTGGGTTTTGTTCATGAACAGGTGATAAAATTCTGCTTCCTAATGTTGGGCACTGCCAGAGCTCCAGGAGCATTTGGATAGCGCTGCCAGGGATGCCCAGGGTGGGACTGTTGGGATGCAGTTGGACTGGATGATCCTTATGGGTCCCTTCCACCTCAGAATATTCCATGATTCTGTGAAATGTTAATTTTTTTTCCATACTGTCAAAAAATATCAGTCATGAACACTAAACAATTATTTTAACCAGCTGGAACAGGTAAACAGAAAACCCCAAAAACCCAACTAGATGAGCAAAAATGTGAGTGATTAACATTGATGTTATACTTTTCCCTTGAAGCACTTTATAAATCTTTATGCTGCCATTGTTTCATAGCTGTGAATGTGTGTCCCTTTAGTCACTGAGCCTGTTGGGGTTTTCCAGGTGGATCTTCTGGCACAAGCAACAGCGGAAGGGCGCGGTCGGACCCCACACACCAGCATCGACACAGCGGTGGGCACTTCACTGCTGCTGTTCAAGCTATGGACTGTGAAACACACAGCCCACAGGTAATCAAACATCCTAGTGCAGAGCACATTAAACTGTAAATTCTCCCCATGTGGACAATTAATTGGTGTGTAGGTTGATCTTGCTCTTTTAGTAGCCTTTAATCAGCTGTGTTGTTCCAGAGGTTCCTCTAATGCTGTTGGCACCTTTCAAGGTATGAGCTATGACATTTTAATTTCATTTGATTTGCTTACTGTCTCTGGGCTCCTCAGTCAGAGGTCAGGGCTGTATTTTTCTAAGTGTTATACAAATGCTGTTAATATTACTGAAATGTAAAGCTGCTCCTATAATTTTGACAGCAAAGTCACTTATCAGACCTTCTTTAACTATTTGAAAATAACATCCAGGATGTGCATTCATTTTTCTTAAGGTATATATAGAAAAGTATTGGAAATGGTTCTTAAGTACATGCCTGCATTTTTAGAATAATTGTGCAACTTCAAGGCTTGGTTAAAGTTTTGTAAAATTGGCATAAATGCGAATAACCTAATCTCTCATATATTGTTCAAGGTAGAGAAATATTGGAAATGATTCTTAAGTACATGCCTGCATTTTTAGAATAATTGTGCAACTGCAAGGCTTGGTATATGTTTTAAAAAAATTGGCATAAATGCAAATAACTTAATATCTCGTATATTGTTCAAGATAGAGAAGTATTGCAAATTATTCTTAAGTACGTGCCTGCATTTTTAGAATAATTGTGCAACTGCAAGGCTTGGTTAAAGTTTTTAAAAATTGGCATAAATACAAATAATCTAATCGCTCGTGCGTTGTTCAAGAGCCAACTGGATGTGACACTCAGTCGACAAGGTGGTCAGAGGTTGGATGGTCTTGGAGGTCTTTTCCAGCCTTCATGATTCTGTGTTCTGGTGAAATGGCAGCTTTGAGCCTCAACATTTTGATTTGAATCGTGCAGGTTCGACAGCAGTTTCCTCCTCCCATCGGTTGGACAGCCACCGAAGCTCCCACCCAGGTCACCGTCGAGAACCACCCGGTTCAAGAAACCACCTTCCATGTAAACCCTCAGCAACAGAACGCATTACACCATCACCATGGCAACAGCTCCCACCACCACCACCATCACCACCACCACCACCACCACCATGGACAGCAAGCCTTGGGCAGCCGGACCAGGCCGAGAGTCTACAATTCTCCAACAAACAGCTCCTCCACCCAGGATTCTATGGAGGTGGGCCACAGTCACCACTCCATGACATCCCTGTCTTCCTCAACTACTTCTTCCTCTACATCTTCCTCCTCTACTGGTAACCAAGGCAATCAGGCCTATCAGAACCGCCCAGTGGCTGCTAATACCTTGGACTTTGGACAGAACGGAGCTATGGACATGAATTTAACAGTCTACTCTAATCCGCGCCAAGAAACTGGCATAGCTGGACATCCCACGTACCAGTTTTCTGCTAATACAGGTCCTGCTCATTACATGACTGAAGGACACCTTGCCATGAGGCAAGGCATTGATAGAGAAGAGTCTCCCATGACAGGAGTTTGTGTTCAGCAAAGTCCTGTGGCTAGCTCGTGACTAAACTGAAACTAAGTTTGTTTCTTGTGTGTTTTTATAGAAGTGGTGTTTTTCCAAAAAACAAAGTGCAAAGCTGCTTGAATCAGAAGGAGATAAACTCACTGAACCGCTACAGGAGGGCAAAGTTGACTATTTTTTTAAACTTGAAAAGATTGCAAAGGGACAATGAAGTTTGGTTTTTTTTTGGTTTTTTGCTGGGGGGAGGTTTTTTTGGTTGGTTTTTTTTTTTAAGAGCCATGTCTGGACCCACCTTAACGGATAGCTTAGTGGTGTTCACCTTTTGCTTCCCCCATTTTAACTTGCCATAACCTAGTCATAGTTTGGTTTTTTTGGGGAGGGGTTTTGATTTTTTTTTATTTTTAAATTTATTTTTTTTTGCTCTCATTCGACAGGGGTTATTGTTCAAATGTTAGTCATAGTTGCAAACTAGTTTCTTTTTAAAGGCATTGCACATGATTTCTAAAAAAAGGCCCTTTGAAGTTTTGTGGGTGGGAGGGGGAGTGAGTAATATATATATTTTTTTTAGTTCCCCAAACAACCATGGGCACAGAAATGCAGTACTGTAAGAAAGAGGGACCTTCAGATTACACAAATATATTATTCTTCAGCTGTAAAAAGGGACGGTTGTGACGGAGTTTGTGAGGCACATTGAGCATGCGAAGTGGCGGTGAGCAGAACTCTCCTTTTCTGAATCTACTGAGGATCAAAGCAGCAATTGTGATGGGAATTCTGTGGGTGCCACCTTTTGGAGCCCACGGGCAGTTAGGATGGAAATCTGACTGGTTTCATAACTGAGGTGCACTGAGAAGCAATCAACGGGTCGGTCCTGGCCAGTCCTGGGGAGGTCTAAGTGGTGGTCTTTGGGATAACCTTTGGCCTTATGGATTTGGACTCTTAAGTTAGAAGAGCCTACCATTTCAGATGCAATCACTTTTGGACATGCTTTTGCAGACAGTCCTTAATGCTGAAAACACAGAGAATGGGTAATTCAAGAGGCCTTTCTTTTAAAATAGACTTTTGTGACCCACTTATTGTAAGGTATTGCAAGGTCACTTTGCGTGTGTCATAAAGTTGACTTCCTTATTGGTTGAAGGTCACAGGAGTAGTGGTTTGCGTTTGATGGAAATAGCTACAACTGTGTCCCTTCCTGCTTTTTACTTTTTTCTTTTGCTTTTTCTCGGCACGTGGTTTTCTCCACCATTACTTCTGCACAAAGACGTCTTCTGTTCATCCTGAACATTTTTAAAAAAAAAAAATGCAGAATTTTATGTGACTGCTTTTTTGCCTCACAATTATGCTGTGAATTTTACAAAAATTTATTTTCTTTTTTGATAATTTATTGTACCAAAGCTGTTTTTATAGCACATAGATGTCTGTAACCAATAATGTAGCAGTTCTGCACTTTGACACAAGGTGTAACTAGACCATTTTTAAATGTCAGTTGAAAAATTATGGCTGTACTATTGCTTAAACAAAACTGGAACTGTTGTTGAATTCATAGCCAATACATTTACAGCAATCTGTGTACTGAAGATAATAGATTGACATCTACTTGGAGACTATAACATCTGTTACATTATCAATGTGTTCAGGCTTCTGAAGGTTAAAAGGGACACTAGATCCAGAAGCTATGAAACCAGCAGTTGATTCTTGTATTCCTTATTAACATAATTGTAAACTTGAAGGCAAAGACCTTGATTGCATGAACAGGTCCAAAAAAAATAATAGGCTGAGTAAAGCAAAACCCTCACGGGAGACCTGAGGTTAGCAGGCTGTATTTAACAGGTGCCTAATTTTTGGGTAATGCTGCCTTAATATAACACAGTCAGCTTGGCAGTTGCAAAATTTACAGGCCCATCCAAGAGATTTTATTTAATTTTTTTATTTTTTTTTGTGGGAAAAGGAAAATCAAAAAAAAAGCTGCATGAAAAAAAAAACCCTTGTGAAAGAACAAAGGTGAGTTCCCTGATTGTCCATCCCAGGTGAACAGTGTTGCCCATCCTCTCTTACAGAAGCAGTGATCTACCTCTGCCAGTAAGCCCTTGGAAAAGTTAATTTTAGCAGCAAATGGTCAATTCCATGCGGCCAAGTTGCTTTTTCAGTCGAAAAGGTGGAATTTTTTATACTCAAAGTGGCAACACAGCAGCTGACTACCATGTAAATGGCAATGAATCCTTGGGATTGGCATTTTTTTTGTAAATCGTGGTTTTCTTAATGAAATATTTCTTTTTGTACCGACACATCAACCCTGTGGATGAAAGCAGATTTTTCCCCCCATTTTTTTCTTTTGCTTTTGATTTTTTTTTGTTGGTTTTTTTTTGTTTGTTTTTTTGTTTGTTTTCTTTCAAAGCTCAGTAATTCAGAGAAGTTTACAGGATTTGGAAGGTTGTCACCTTAGAAAAGGATGCTGAGTTTAGCAATATTTAAAAATAAAAAAAAAAAGGAATCCAGTTCTTACTGCTGTCTAGGAATATAAGGGTAAATGGAATCTGGGTAACACCACACGCGCCGTTGCCACCCCTTTAGCAAGCGCCAAAAAAAACCCCACCAAACCTAAAGCAGTTCAAAGAAATAACCTCTACATCAAGAAGAAAAAAAAAAAAAATCATAAAATCCAGTGCTTCTGCATACTGTGTTATGTTACAGTCCAGTTTTGTGTGCTTTACTACACAGTTTGGTTACAGGACTTCTGTGCATTGTAAACATAAACAGCATGGAAAAGGTTAAATACCTGTGTTCAGATTGTAAGATCTAGTCCGGACTTGCTGTGTATATTGTAACGTTAAATGAA
Source organism: Toxostoma redivivum (assembly GCA_013397375.1). Lineage (NCBI taxonomy): Eukaryota > Metazoa > Chordata > Aves > Passeriformes > Mimidae > Toxostoma > Toxostoma redivivum. The sequence continues at coordinate 128,715 of VXBI01006136.1, forward strand.
AAGACAAGCCCTTTGTATTATAGTCATGCAGTCTTATGTATGATAAACAGTTGAATAATTTGTCCTCAGACTCTTTACTGTGCTTTTTAAAAAGGTTAAAAAAAAAAAAAAAAGAAGAAAAAAAAATACGAGTAATTTAAGAAAAAAACAAAAAATGTAAACGTAGTAAGTCTTCCTATGCAATTAACCTACTCCAAGCCATGGTATGGTAGGTATAATTATACTATAATATGTAAATATCAGATACATTGAAACAGACTTAAAAATATGAAAGTAAAAGTTGGAGGCGTAACAGCTAATTTGGAGTTTTTAATTGAAAACCAGCGAGGTCTGCACATCACTGATGTGTGAACACAGCTCTGCTTGATTCTCATGGACTGTGCTTGTAGTTTGAGTGCTTTAATCCTCATCTCTTAGTCTGGGTGTTCTGATGTGCTCTGCAGCTTCCTCCCTATCCCAGAGGCCATGGAATGGGATTTTGGGACTGGCCTGCCCTTATCCCCAGAACCCAGCCCAGTTCCACCAACTCCCTGCTTTGGGTGCAGTAGGACCTCGTTTGGAAAAAGCTGATTTTCCTGTGGGTTCTGCCGAGTGGGAGGAGTTTTTGTGTCTCTGGAGTGATTCAGCCAGGTTATTCCCAGTCCTCCTTCAGTCCTGGGGCTGCTGACTTACAGCTGGTGGCCACCAGAGCCTGGCAGAACCACGAGTAACAGCTCCAGTGTGAAACTATTCCTCATAAAAATATGTTAACTTGATTAACCTCCTGAAATCCTTACACTGTAAAGCTCTCACAGCTCCTCTGAAACCTCAGATGTTTTCAAACCCGTTGTAAAATCTGCAACAGCCCCTGGGAGTGGTGCCAGTCCTGCTGTGTGTGTGCAGGAGGTGCAGGTGCATCCTCGAACCTCTCACTGGGTTCCTTGTCTGTTTATCCCTCCCAGGATTGCAGTTTTCAACCTTTCAGCCTCAGTCCTTTGCATTAAAAGATTGTAAATTTAGATGATTCTCCATCCTGATTGCTCAGTCCTTTGGGAATGGCTGCTCTGCCAGGATTTAGGATTCCATCCTGTAAGTACAGTGGTGTCTGGAGGGGCCTGGATGCCACAAGGGTTGGATTCAACTGGAAATGTGACTCATCTCCATTATTTATCACTGCCATCCTTGTTTTCATCATACCATCCATGTGCTTATATTTTATCTGGACAACTGAAAAAAAAAAGACTTTTGAAGATCCTCTGTGGAAGAATTCCCATTGAAGCCCATCAAGAACATCCTTTCTAATGAGGGAGTGAGTGGAAGCTCCAGCCTGGTGACACAGAACGTGTTGTGTTGGTTTAGAGAATAAATTCATCCCAATAAGATCAGTCTGGAGCTTCTAGATAGGAAGGAAATGTTTTTGTGGTCAAGGATACACAAGGAAGTGGCTGCAGAGTAGAATTATTGCTGAGAGTTGTTCTCCTGAGGGTAGTTGGTGTTTGGCCTGACTTTTGCATAATTTATTTATTGGAATTCTCTCAGGGGGGACCTTGTGGCTCTGCACAAGTCCCTGCCAGGAGGGGCAGGGAGGGGGGTCGGGCTCTGCTCCAGGGAACAGGGACAGGAGGAGAGGGAACGGCCTCAGGCTGGGCCAGGGCAGGCTCAGCTTGGACAGCAGCAGGAATTTCCCCATGGAAAGGGAGCTCAGGCCTTGGCAGGGGCTGCCCAGGGAGCTTTGGAGTGCCCATCCCTGCAGGTGGCACCTGGAGGTGGCACTCAGGGTGACAAGGTGGCCATAGGGCACAGCTGGCACTGCATGGGCTGGGAGGGCTCTTCCAGCCTCAGGAATTCCCAGATTCTGGATATTTTACTTGGAATGATTCATATTAAATTGCACAATACCTGCCCAGCAAGGAAGGCACCTGGTCAAACAGTGGATTTCTGTTCCATATCCGTTTTTGTGGGGTTCTACGACATGAAGAAACAACTTCATGTTGGAAGTTTGCAGTTGGTTTTTAGTTTTCCACCTCATGGCTGTTGAGCTGTTCCTTCCTCACTGATGAAGGTGCCTTGATGTGATTTCAGCAGTTCTCCACAGGAGCCCTGTCAAATTTATGGGATCTAAACCTGAGAGGCTTTGTAGTTGCTGTTCATTATATTTTATCAATATTCTGGAGCATCAGTTAATCACAGTTGGAGTTTTTCAGCCTGGAGAAGGCTCCAGAGAGAGCTCAGAGCCCCTTCTAGGACCTAAAGGGGTCCAGGAGAGCTGGAGAGGGACTGGGGACAAGGCATGGAGGGACAGCACACAGGGAATGGCTTCCAACATTAAGGAGCTGGATTTAGGTTAAATATAAGGAAGAATTTCTTTTTACCATGAGTGGTAAAAAGGCTGTGGCTGCCCCTGGATCCCTGGCAGTGCCCAAGGCCAGGTTGGACATTGGGGCTGGAGCAGCCTGGGACAGTGGGAGGTCCCTGCCATGGCAGGGGTGGAAATGGATAAATTTTAAGGTTCCTTCCAACCCAAAGCTTTCTTTGATTCTGTTAAAAATGGGTTAAAAACTTCTCAGATCTGTTGCTGTGTGATCACTGAGTGCTGCTGAGCGCTGGCTTATGAATCTTTAGCAAAATCACAGGAATTCTGGCAATTTCTTGAAACTTCAGATTTTATGGCTATTGCTTGTGGTGTTGAGTAATAAAAGAGGAGCGTGGCTAAGGTATGAGGAATTAAGAACCAAATCCCCCTCCTGTGGGCCTCCCCTGAGAAAGGAGATGGATTTGATGGATGTCAATTGTCAAAAACCAGTGAGTTAATGACTGGAAAATGATACATGGAAAATTAAATATGGAATTTGTTTGTTCTGAAGAAACTAATGGAAGATCTCAAGCAGAAGATAATAATATAAAAATATAAAAAAATCTTTCTTCAGGATCTCTCTTCCCCTTCCCCAGCTGGGGACATCTTTATCACTTCCTGTCATGTTTCCAAGCTCTCCTTTCCTTCAGATTTTCTTGCCAGCCAGCTCAGGCAGGAATCCAGGACTCTTTCCTATCAATATCAGCAGAAGGAATTAATAATTCTGAGACTGCAGGGGTGATGATGATGATGATGATGATGATGATGATGATGGAGTTCCCTTTACCCAAGACAGGAACAGAGCACATTGAGCTAAACTCAGCAAAGCCTTTCCTAATTTGTACTTGAAGGAAAGTCCCGTTTTGGAGAGCTTTGGAGTCAAGAATAAGCTGAGGGAATTCAATCATGGAATCATGGAATATTCTGAGTGGGAAGAATCCCCAAGGATCATCCATTCCAGCCCCTGGCCCTGCTCACACCCCCCAATCCCAATCCCAATCCCAATCCCAATCCCAATCCCAATCCCAATCCCTGGCAGTGCTGTCCAAACTCTGCTGGAGCTCTGGCAGCCTCATTCCCTGGGAATGAAATCCTCAGAGCTTGAGTGTCACAACCTCAGTGACCTGGAAGGAGAAATCCAGGAATCCCAGGAGCCAGGGCCTGGAAAAGCAGAGATGTCACAGAGTTCTTTCATGGGAACAGTGATGGAGTTTTGTCAGAAGTCCAACATTGTAACTTTGGGTAAAAGAATTTTAATGCACTTTTTATTTGCTTTTAAGTGGAAGCTGTTGTTCATTTCCCTCTTCAGGGATGCTTCAAAGTCTTTTCTCCCCTCTTCCCAAATTCCTGTCTTTTCCCAGTGCTTCTCCTTCCCTTTTCCTGCTTTCCACTCTGACCCTTCTCCCCTTCCTACACTTTTTCTCCCTTTTCACATTTTTCCCTCCTTGTCCCATCTTTCAGCTTTGAATTTTCCCTCTGCTTTTCTTTTTTCCCCTTCTTTTGCCATGTCTGTCTTTCCCTTCTTTCCCCACTGCTTTTCCCTGCTTTCTCTCCCCTTTTGCTTTCCCAGTCTTTCTGCTTTTCCTTCTCACTGTATTTCTTTCCCTAATTCTCTTCCTCTCTTTTCCCAGCTTTTCCTGTGTCTTTCCTGCTTTTGCTTTCCTGTCATAGTTTCCCTGTTTTTTCTTGCTCCCCCTCCCCTGCTCTTCCCTTCCTCCTTCCTCTTCTGGTTTCATCCCAAGTCTTTCCTTTTTCCCCTTTTTCTTCTTGGTGCTTTCAGATTTTTCCCTGCTTTGATTTTTCCTCCCTTCCTTTGAGTTCTCTTCCATTATTTTTTCAGGATCATTCAACATCCTCCCATTATTTTTGTTATTCTTCCCTGTATTTTCTTTTCACTTCCCATCTTGGTTTTTTTCCTGCCTGTCTTCCCCACTTCTTTTGCCACCCTTGATTTGCATTTGCTTTCCCTCCACTTTGCTTTCCCTTCAGGTCTTTTCCTCTCTTTTTTCCAATCTCTTCTCTTTTCCCCTTCTTTTTTTCCCCATTATTTCAATACTTTTGGGGTACTTCTGTGCTTCATTTCCTCATTTTGCTGAGTGCTTTTCAAATTTCTTCCCCTTCCTCCTCCACTTTTTTCCAAATGTTTTCCAGGTGCATTTCTTCTTCCCTTTGCTCATTTTCCCATCCCCTGCTTGTCCCTCCTTTGACTTATTTTCCATTTTTTCCCATCTCTCCCATGCTTTTTCTGGGTAATTTAATTTCTTTTTCCCCTCTTCCTTCTTTGCCTTTTCCTTGCTTTTCTATTTTATATTTTTCCTTTCTTTTCATGCTGTTATTCCCACTCCCTATCCTTTTCAATACTTAAGAGACTTTTCTCTGCTTTTCAGGTCCTTTTCTTGCTTTTCCCTTCCCTTTTCCTTACTTTTCTTTTCCCATTCCCACTGCCTGCAGTGCTTTGACTTAATTTGCACTGATTTTTCAGATATTTTCTTTTTCTTCTCCCCTCCATGAAAAGATTCCTTTGCATAACCCTCTTGATTCCCTTCTTGATCTTTCCCTGCTTTTTCCTTTTCCTTTTTTCCTTTTCCTTTTCCTTTTCCTTTTCCTTTTCCTTTTCCTCTCTCTTTTCAATCCTTGTAACTCTTCCTACTGATTTTCACTCCTTTCAGGTCTTTTTCTCCCCCATCCTTTTCTTTATTCTCACTTCTGAGGAAGGGAAGAACATTTTTTTTTGTTCTTTTTTCCCCCTATATAATTCTAATTAGATTCTACTGGACTTGTAAATCCTCCATTAATACTTTTTAGTCCTCTTTCAACTATTTCTCCATTTTCTGTTTAGTTTTTTTGTCTTTATAACCTTTTGTTGGTTGAGAGAACTTTTCTCCCTCAGTTGGAAATGTCCTAAGGAAAAAGGGTTGCCCAGTGAAAAAACTTGGGAGTCACAACCTGCCCTGGTGCAAAGCAGAGCTGTGATTTTCCCTCTTGGGAAATGCTGAAATCCAGATTTTTTTTCTCATTTTCTCTATCCTCACCAGACATTTGGGTGATGGCAAATCCCATAAATGATGTGGCAAACTGGGACAAAGTTCATGGAAGCTGTGAGAAACCTGAGAAACCTCCCCAAGGCTGGAATCCAGAAAATGGCACGTGGGAGATCTGCAGCTCCATGGAAAGGTCCAGGGGGGAAGGACTTGGAGAAGAAAGGATGAAGGGAATGGAAAAGCTCTCCTGGATGGAGACTGGAAAGACTCAGGCTGAGAAAAGGCAAAAAAAACCCCCTAAAAATTAAAAATACACCTGGTGTGGTATAGTCAGACCTTCTACACAACTTTGTCTTTATGAAGTGAATTTTTTTGCTTGAAAAGTTGAAATGGAATTGAATTTGGGAGTGGGAAAATCCAAACTTTTCCATGTGAAAAAAAATCCAAGCTGTGCCATGAGTCCCACTGGATCCACTGGGATCCATCAGAGAGCTGCTGGATAATGGTAAATCAGAATGACCACAGAACAGGCACCCTCAGCCCTAGGGGCATAAATCCTGATTATTGAAGGTCAGGAAAAACTTCCTGCCTACTTCCAGGCACAAAAAGGGCACAAAAAGCTGCTTGAACCACCCCTGCTGCCTTTGGGATTGGGTGCAGCTTCTCCCTCTTCCCAACCCAGCTCCAGCCTCAGCTGCATCCCAGAAAAAGCTCCTTGCCCCTCTTTTTTGGAATGTTGGCCAAACCCCCACAGCTGGGAGCTGGAGCAGGCATGTTTTCAAATCCAGCCAAGGGTGACCAGGATTTAGGAGGGGTAACAGGACAAGGAGGAAAAGTCAGATCTGAGCAGGCCCTTTTCTCCTGAATTGTTTTTTTCCTCAAGTCTGGAAAAGTTCTGACCAGTAACTCTCCATCATTATCTAAAATAAACTTCACTCTGGCTGGGTGGAAGGGCCTGCTTGAAAAACATTAAAAATATTGAAGTTGCAGTGGGTTCTTGACACATCTGACATGCTCTGCCCAGGTCTAATTTTAGCTGCTGCTCTGCCAGCCCTCAGCACTCCCAAATTCTGAGCCTAAGTTTAGCAGCAGCAGCCTGCCAAATTCTAATGGGCCTCATGCTTTGCATTAGGCTGCAGGAGTTAAAGCCAATTAAAGCAAATGCCTCAGCATTCAATTATTGTCACTTTTAGTTGGTTTGACTTCACTTTGAGGTGTTCTCTCTTAAAGGAAAGTTTTAATGAAGTCTGGTTTGGCCTGGGACACTGACAGTGCATTTTTTAACTGGGATGATGTTTGTTTGATCCCACACACACCTTGTGGCATTTCCCCTCAATTATCAATTTAGGAGAAGGAGAGAATATTTCTTATGTCTGCCTTCATCCACAGCAGTGTGGGCAGCAGATCCTGGGTGGATCTGGATGGAGCTGAGAGGATCCTGGAGGGATCTGGATGGGGTTCAGAGGATCCTGGATGGGGTTCAGAGGATCCTGGGTGAATCTGGATGAAGCTGAGAGGATCCTGCATGGGTCTGGATGGGGCTCAGAGGATCCTGAGTGGATCTGGAAGGGGTTCAGAGGATCCTGGCTGGATCAGAAGCAGGTTCCTCTCTCTCCACTCCTTGCTGGGAAGGCAGAAGTTGGGAACTGGGCACATCTAAAATACAAGTAGGAAGTGAAGGATAGAAAATGCCCAACCCAGAAATGTGCATTTGCATCCCAGAAAGGCAAATGTGGCCTGGGCTGCATCCAGAGCAGGTGGGCAGGGAAAGGGATTGGGATTGTGTCCCTGAGCCCCCTCAGGTGTGTCCCACCTGCAGAGCTGCCCCAGCCCTGTGCCAGCCCAGGGAGGAGCTGGAGCTGCTGCAGAGAGCCCAGAGGAGGCAGCAGGATGAGCAGAGGATGGAGCAGCTCTGCTGGGAGGAAAGGCTGGCACAGCTGGCATTGCTCAGCCTGGAGAGGAGAAGCTTTGGGCTGAGCTCAGGGTGGCCTTGCAGGGCCTGGAGGAGCTGCAGGAAACATGGAGAGAGACAATTCCCAAGGGATGCAGGGACAGCGCACAGAGAATGGCTTACATTGCCAGAAGGAAGGCTTATATTGGATGTTAGGAAGGAATTGTTCCCTGTGATGGTAATGAGGGGCTGGGATGGAATTCCCAGAGCAGCTGTGGCTGCCCCTGGATCCCTGGAATGTTCAGTTCCAGGTTGGACATTAGGGTTGGAGCAGCCTGGGACAGTGGGAGGTGTCCCTGCCATGGCAGGGGTGGCACCGGATAGGATTTAAGGTCCCTTCCAACCCAAACCATTCCATGATTCTGTGCAAGGAAATGTCTTTATCTCATCCCCTCTTGGTGGGGAGAGTAAATTCAGGTGTGTGCAGGCCCCTCCCTCTGCTCTGGTCCCTCCTGATTTTTGTGTGTGTGGGAGGAGGGTCAAAGCTCTGAGCTGACAATGAAGCTTCAGACAAATTCCTTCACCTTTTCTGAGTTACAAACCATGCTGCAAAAATCTGTGAGGAGGGAGCTTTTTATAAAAGATTGTTTTAGTCTTGCATCTTTTTGGTTCTGTTGGAATAATTTCTCTTTTGGGCACAAACTGACCCAGAAAATAAGGCAAATTATTATAGTTCTGCTGGATGGGTGTTCCTGCTCCTTCCCTGTGGAAACAGGGAATGTACTGAGGAGTTTGTGACTTAATCTCAATTAAAGAGACAAAGGAGAAGTCACAAGGCTCTGCTGAAGGAACAAAAAACCCAGAGCGCAGCAGTTCTGGACTTTGGGTGTACCATGGGCAGAGCAACTTCCCAAGGCTGAATTCCACAACTTGGGAAAACCAAAAAAAATGTTTTGCCGTTCATGAGGGAATTTTTAAAGCTCCAAATGCAGCAAAAGTGGAATCTGTGCTGTTTCTGGGGCAGGAAGGCAGAAGTTCTAACTCAGAACATAATTCCAGAAGGGGAAGCCACACTTGGTGGATCAGATAAAGTGCAACTGTCAGCACAGAAATAACTGAGAGTGGATCTGAGGTAAGAGAGACCGAGGAGGAGCAGCTATTAATAATGAGGAGACACTGAAAAAATCCCACAGCCGGCCCTGGGGGGAAACCTGAGAGCACAAATGCTGCTGGAAGGATTTGCAAAAATAGCAAAGGCATCTCTGCAGGGGATGCTTCTCAGTCGTGCCACTGCAGGAATGGAATACAAAATGCAGCTTTCTAGAGCTGGAGGTCCCTCCTAGCAAGGGAAGGTTTCTGGAGCTGACCAAGCCCCCAGCAGAGGGAAAAGCTGGGCTAAAACAGCTGAGCTGCTGTGCCAGGTGGCTGGGTTTGATCCAGGGGAGAAGGAGCACTTGGGCACATCACTCAAGAGTGGGACGTGATGGGAAGAGTGGAAGGGATAAAGCTCAGAGAAAGTGGGGAATTTAGGGGGGCCACAAAAAAGAAAGGAGTAAAACCCTTAGGAAATCCATCCGCCCTTCTCATGCAATTATGGTTTTTAATAGAGTTTTTCAGTCTTTGAGACAGGATGAGAATATGGGAGGAAAAATAATGAGTGGAAAAGGGAGCACCTGGCTGGCCTGGGTGGTGACAGGGATTTTTCCATAGGGTGCAGCTGAAGGAAAAGTCTGGCTGAGAGTTCCCTCTTTTCTTCCCAGTCAGGGTTAAATCTCTTTGCATGGTTTGAGCCTTTCTGACTGATTTGCACTTTATAGGGGAAACATTTGCCAAAAAAACCCACTTTCCTCTCCCATTAGTGTTAATATAAATTCCTTTTCCTACAGTATTAATATAAAAATCCAGGATGCCAGGGAGCTTTGCAGTCACTGTCTGTGCAGG
>VXBI01006137.1:0-24376 GCA_013397375.1 Toxostoma redivivum
TCCAGATTTCTGAGATCCAGCACTAAAACTGTAGTGCTTGAAAAATCACAGACATTTGGGGATGATGGATTAAGAGGAAAAAAATATCAGGTTCTTTCCCCTTCATTCTCCTGTCCTTATAGAACACAGAGTCCTCCACTCTCAGTGAATTTTTTGTTCAAATTAAGCTCAAATTTCCCTGCACAAATTCATCTGAGAACAAGAAAACTGAGCTCACCTCAGCTGAAAGTTTCACTCTTGCTGAGGGTGCCTAAAATCAAGGCACTGAAAGTCTCTTCACCATCAGGTGACTCCAGCCAGGTACCCAGATTGAGAAGGTCAGGCAAGGACAATCTCAGGGTCCTTAGGGCTGGAAAAGACTCTCCAGGGTCAGCAACTCCAACCTGTGACCCTTCAAACAACTGAGGTGAAAATACAGCCTGGGAAACTCCACTGGGGAGGAATCTGCAACATCTTCCAAACAGAAATCAGCTTTTCCTGAGCGATATATTTCATTCAAGATGATGAAAAGAGTTTTAAATCTTCACATCAAGCTGTCCTTTGGGCCTTTTGAAATATCTGACCTTCTCCTGTGGCAGGGCAGCTGAAATTCTCAGAATTTTCTCAGCTAGAACTTAGCACTATCAGTTCTATGTGTTTACCCACAAAAAAGGCACACTGGCTCTATCTGACATTAAAAAGATTTTTTTGCCTTTTCCTAGAGAATCAGACTGGTGGTTCCTTTGGAATTATTTTTACTGGGAAGGGCTTCAAAATGGTCACATTGACTCCTAAAAATGGACACTGTATAAGTCATATCAAATAAAAAAAAACTGTCACACATCAGCCTTAAAATTGTCTGTCAGGAGCAGCTGAGCCTGGGAAGGAAATGTTGCATCCCTATTGTTATAAATAACTAAATAATTGATTGGCTTTCACTATTATAAATTAACTTCTACCAATTATTAATCACAACTATTTTGATATAGTTTAGTTTGTAATCACTTTTACCAGCTTTTGATAAAGTATAATTTGTCTGCTTTTGTGGCCAGTGCTCTGGCCACTGTGCAACTTGTATTATTTTAGTTTGTAGACAATGTGATAAATATATTATAATTTTGGCTTTCACAAAATATTAAAATATTTTTTGTACATTTAACTTTTGCAGAAGGAGCTGTAACTGTCAAATAATAACTAATGCTTCTGTTTTTGTAACTGACGAAAAGAACAACTCATATATATACTCACATATATATAAAATAACTAATGCCATCTGTATGATTAAACAGCATTTAAAAAAAAGATGTGATCAATAGCTATCAACTAGTAAAACCACAAAACCAAAAAACTGTTGTAAAGAAATGATACATGATCCTAAAAAAAAAAAAAATCAGTTTCTACATGAGAAACTGAATCAAACCAGGCTAAAGAATTTCCAGAACATGTAAACAAATTCAAAAAGAATGCTTGAATATGTATAATCTTCATAAATATATATTTGACCAATGCAATAAAAAGTATATTTAAAAATGGTTCTAGTTAACTCTGTGCCTCTAACTAATGCTACAGACCCAGTGCTGTCTATTATCCCTCTTATCTCTTTTTATTAAATCTTGAACCATTTTAAAGAGTGAAGCTGGTTTTTCACACCTACCAAAACAAGGCAAGGAGCTCCCTCAGAGCAAGCAGCCCTTGAACAGGGGGTGACAGCCCTGCAGCCCCAAAGCACGGCCAGGAAATGTTTCCCTGCAGGAATTCTTTCCCAAGTCTCTGCTGAAGCACTCCACGCTTCCACAACCCTGCCAGAAGTGCTTGGCAGAGGCTGGAGCACAAATAGAAGGGATGGCAGCAACTGTGGGCTCTGAAATGTGGGGCTCTGGAGATTTTGCTTCATTATCATTATTCATTATTCATTATTCATTATCCATGTAGGGATGTGTCCAGGTGGGAGCTCCACTTGCCACACTTGACTCTCCCCGTAATTTGAGGCAATGCTGCTGTGTGGGCACATTTCAGGGGATATTATGGCAAAAAAACCCCAAAAACATTTGAGGCACCATTTGTTAATGCCCACAGAGTTTCCTGGAGGATCTGTTTTATGTTACAATACAGGATGTGCCCACAGTGTGTGTTGTGTCCCCATTGTCCCCCAGGTGTGACAGTGCCCCTGATCCCTGTGCAGATCTCTCCTGTCCATGGCCAGCTGTTACCCCAGCTGTTGCAGTGTTCTTTATCTGCCCCACAGCCCATCCTCCCTGCAGGAGATCTCTCCTGGCCATGGCCATGCAGTCCCAGGCCATGGCTGATCCAATTCCATCATCCCATGGGGAGATGCTCCAGCCAGGGGGAGGAGCCGAGCATTTCCTGCCCGGATCCAAGCTGGCATTGGGAACACCAGAGCAGCCTTTTCCCACTGGATCCCAGAGGAAAACCAGAGCCTTGCACATCATCCCTGGGCCTGGGGAGGAAAACTGCCCCTTCTCCAGGAGCACTGCTGCAGCAGAGCCACATCTGTCACTGCAGGAGGATGGACACCATGGGATGGCACTGCCCCACCCTGACTGACAGAGTGACACAGCTGTGCTCTCACTCTCACTGCTTTCATTGTTCTCTATTGCTGTATTTCTATTTTCATTTTCCTAGTAAAGAACTGTTATTCCTATTCCCATATCTTTAGCTAAAAGCCCCTTAATTTCAAAATTATAATAATTCAGAGGGAGGGGGTTTGCATTCTCCATTTCAAGAAAGGCTCCTGCTTTAACAAGCACCTGATTTTCAAAGCAAGGCACTGTCACATTTTCCCTCAGGAGAGTGTTCATGGTGTTGTCCTGCCTGACTCGAGGGATTTAGGGGATAATTCCCTGACCAAAATTTTCAAGCTGATGAAATCAGCCCTAACAAGGATACTGGGAATGACTGAAGGCACCCACAGGATGCCATGAGGAAATCTTCATTTATTGCTGCCTGCAGAGGCAGCTCCAGCAGCAGCAGTTTTGTGTGGCACCGGTCTGGAATTCAATTAGAACCTGCTACCAGAAAACCCACTCCAATTAGGAGGGGCCTGGGTCAAAGGCTGCAATTTGTATTCCTGGCTGAGCTTTCAAGGCTTTCTTCTTGCTCAGGACACAAATATTCCATTTCTATCAACAGTACCACGATCTCTTTGTAGTCATTTAAGTGCAGATCATCAAAATCTCCCACCTTACAAATCAAAAATCACCTGGTTTAAATCCTCTCTGTGCTATTTTGAATAATCCACAGCACTGCAGGTCTACAAAGATCCTACAAAAAAACCTCACTGTCACCCATTTCTCACCATCCTCTGTAGAGTTATTCCCTTGACATTCAGAAAAAATTTTATTTTCTCAGAATCCACGTCTTTTACTTAAAGAATTCCTGTTTTATATGTGCAGCACCACAATAAATACAATTTAGAGATGTTCCCTGTCCCTCACATTCAAATATAAAAGGATTCAGCTCTGGCTTTCTCCCTCTATCTTATCTCTGTGACATGATACCATTCAAGAAATTATTTTTTCTTCCCCAAATATTTATTCTGGGCCATTTTTTGCAGCTTTTATTCATCACCCTATAAAAAATAACATGAAATTCCACATGGAGAAGACAACTCATGTGCCCTCCCTCAGGATCTAAGGAACAAAATTAATTTTACTTATTTTTTACCTACTTTTGAAAATTAATCTAACCATTTAAAGCCTCCTCAGTGCTGAAATAAAATGTTCTTTTGGTAATTCTTTAAAGTGTGTTCTGTCAACACAACAAGAGCGAGCTCCCACAAAAAAATTTCAATTTTTGCCTGTCACAAACCTTGTTCAACCAATGATGTTGGCAGTTATGGGAATTAAAGGATGAAGAACAAAGTACATTTAAATTTTCTTAAATAAAAAAGTCAGAGTACAACTTTTTTTATCAACTTAGTCCTATAAATCTATGAAAGGGTTGCATTAAAACATTACAAAACTACTTCATAAGATTAAATTTTATCACAGAAAGGACAAGAGGTAGAGACTTCCTTTCAGTTCTTAAAACTCTCAACTACAAATACTTTTCTATACTCAGGTGTACCCAAGCACATTCTAAACCCTTCTGGATAGGTGTATTTGTAAAAAAAACAGTATCTACAAAATGAAAATAAATATTTTTGATCTGGAAGCAAATTTATGAAGCACATGGAGAAGAAAGAAGAAATTACTCGAGAAAATTTTGGCTGCATTGTTCAATTCCCACATTAGGAAAATTATGTTTTCAGTTAGAGCCTGTAGTTTTGACTTGAATACTTAGAGCCTGTTTAAAACTATTTCAAAAATTGACAGAAATAAGAAACTTGGAAAATATTTACCCTTTATAAATCAATATTTAGTAATATTTTTATAAATATATAAATATGACAGGCAAATTTAAGCCCCACTCCTGTACCTGAATCTACTTTTTTTTATCCTTAAAACCACACAGAGCCCTCCACAAAAAGTTCTGTGAATCAATATTCCAAGAAAACACAAAGGAATGGGTCTTGAAGCAGCAGGAGGAATATTGCAGAGAAAATATCATAGCAAGTACTTTATGGCCAATTTCTGGCCTTCATTTATGAGCCCACTTCCACCCAGAACTGCTTAAAAAGAAGGTTTTGAACTGTGATGTGTAGTTAGATGGGGAAATAAGGGGAATGGGTAAGGCAAAGGGTTTTAATTTCAGAAATAAAGGAAAAAATGCCAAGGAAGGACAGGATAAAGACCTTTATTATTTTTAGGGATCAGATCATTTGTCATGGGCTCACACAAGGTGTGCAAGACCAACAAACAGCAGCCTGGACCTCTGAATAATCAGATGAAGGACATGGATATAGCAAAGAGCAAAATAAACAGAAATTAATTGTCATTTCTTGCAGGTAGTGATAAAATTTGGTGAACAAGCAGAAGGGGTTTTCTTTCCCACTGCAGGTCGTACTCACCAGCTGTGCTCTGGCAGAGGAGAAGCAGCCCAAAGAAAAGGGGAAATTCAAGGAACAGGTTCCAGGCAGCAGATTTTGACAAAAGCCCAGCAGCTCTACACCCATGAGTATGGAGTGGCTGAATCTGAAGGAGAAAACCCCGGAGCAGAAGCAAATAAAGTGCCCTGAGAATTTCTTGGTTCTGGTTGAAACACAAAACTCCAGTGAGAGCATCTGCCCCACAGCTGGGGCTCCAAAACAGGCTGGGGGAGGTCAGGGTGGACAAAAAACCAGCTCCCATTTTCTGAAACCAAAGCCAGCTGAGATCACTGGCCAGCAATGCAGCACCAGCAGCATTTCCAACCTCCAGAATGTGCTCAGACAGAAAAAAACCTCAAAATGTCAATGGAAGCGGTGCTGGGAAGAGCTAAACCCCTCAATGCTGGTGCACACACCCCAGTAATCACCTGCTGAGGGAAAACCACACCCAGGGATCAGATTCCTCTTGGAATGAGCTGGGGATGAGCCACTGAGATGGAGAGATGGTTAATGTGTTTGAAAGCCTGAAAAGCAGAACCTCAGCTTTATCAGAACAGAGAAAACTGCAAACACAGAGCAGGCAAAACCTTCAAAACCTTCTGCCTTGCAGCACCTTCCCTGGGTGACCTGAATATCACACAGCAGAAAGGCTGGAGCACATGACATTGAAAACAAAATAATTTGTCTGTGATTTTTAAAAAAAGATATTCCATAATACACAACCTTAATGAAGCTGTTTTGATAACTTCATGGTTGAAGCTAAAACTTGATTTTAAAAAAAAATTAAAAATTGGTGTTTAATTTTGTTAAATAGAGGAAGAAAACAGCCTGGTTTGCTGGAGAGCAGCTCAGCTGTCCCCCAGCCCTGTGCTGGAGGTGACAGCCAGCCAGGATGGATGGATGAGCATTCCCAGCAGGCTGCTCCACAAAACTGCCTGGCATCTCCTCTGGGCAGCCCCAGCAGGGAGCCTGCAGCACTGTGGGACTAAAAACACCCCAGTTTTATCTCCAGCCAAATTCATCTGTGAATCTCCCGTGCCAGCATCCATCAGATAAGCACAGGCATAAAAAGCTCATCTGAATCATCTCACAGCACAAGAAAAATGCAAAAGGAATTAGAGCACAGTTGGACTCTTGGTATTATTTTTTTTATATTTTACTCATCTCTGATGTAATCATTTGTAATCTAAATTTAGTTTAGGCTTTCCTTGTATAGTAACCAACACTGTAAAAGAATAATCCCTATTTCCAAGAAGGTTTTGTAGGATATTAGATAAATGCAGATATAGCCAAGTCATGAAGAGAACTTGGTTCTGGATCCAGTGAATGCAACCCCCATGTTCACATTTCTTTTTTTTAACACTATTTGAAGGTATTTTTTGTAAAGAACTGGATGAAATACGTGTTGAAAACACTGGAATAAAGAGGATTTTAATAAAAAAAGCTATAAGCACTCTGTTTGTAGGAAGCCTTCCTGACATGAGTTAGAGAGTAGTTAAATAAAAGGAAAATTTACATCCAAAATGCTGGAAAATCTTGGGTTACCACAGTTTATGAGCCATGGCTAAAGTGCATGTGGCACATCTGGCAAGAGAGATGTTCTATAAAAGAGAGAAGGAAGGAAGGAAGGAAGGAAGGAAGGAAGGAAGGAAGGAAGGAAGGAAGGAAGGAAGGAAACTCATCTGCACTCCAGCCCTTAGGATTTGTCACTAGCTGGGATTTTGGGTTCCAAATCCCACACATTCCATCTCACTTGGTTCATGCTCACAACATTTCAATGCTTAGCTTGGCAAAGCATCAAAACCGAACATTTTCACCCCTCTTAACCTCTGCTGTTGGCACACTCCAGTTTATTCACATCAAATTCCCATTTTCCCTCCAAGCCAATATAATTCTGTTGTCATCAACACCCCCTGTTACAGCCCCAGCCAACTGGAGAATTTTCCCTTTTTCCTCACAGGGAAAGGATCCAGTTTTTACCCAGTTATTCCCCAATTCCTAGTGAAAGATAATTCATCAATGAATAATTTTATCTGTTCTGATGACCACAGAATGCTGAAACCTCCAAACAGTGCATTAAGATAAATAACAGGATATTCGGTAGGATCCTAATAATCCAATTATCTGCACTCCCAAACACTCCTACCAAACATTCCCTGTCCATGCCACGTTGGAATAAAAACCAGAGGAGTGTGGAAGAGCCTCAGAGCTCCAGCAAGGAGCTGATGATGACCTGCAGACATCCTGAATGGAACAGGATCTGCTTAGTGACAGACCTGGACTTCGGAAAAGAAGAAAATTCCCATTTTTCTCCCAGATACTTCCCTTTTCCTTCCATCCCCCTCGCCAGAATTGGACTAAAGCTCATCAGAGTGAATGGCTTCTCTGTTGCCTTTGCTCTCTGGTTTGTGGTGAGTCCATCAGCCCTAAGTGTACAATGTTTTACAGCTCCTCTTGCAGACACCCCAAAAAGGCATTTCTGTACCTCTTCTTGTCTACTCCTATTTCTGTATAAAACACAAGTGAAAAAAACCCCATAAATTTCTATTTCTGCAACCCACAGCTGAAAAAATGGGTTTTTTCTTGTATAATGCAAGCCAAGATTTGAGTTTCTAACTAAAGTAAGATTGATTTCTTTTAATTTATTGGTTTTTTACCTATCAGGATTATTTCAACAAGAATTTTTTTAATGGAAATACTTAAGTTCTGCAATTTCTGGTTTTAATAATTGGTACTAATTAAGTAAGATGCAGCAACAAGAAGTTCTACTTTATCCATCTCAAGCATGAAATCAAACAAATAAAAACTCCAAATAACTAAAAACAGCAACAAAAAAGGAAATAAAGATTACTGATAGCAGCAAAAATAGCAAATGTGTGAGGAAAATACTGGGAATAGATATACATATAATACAAACAGAAAAATTCTCTTCTGTTGTCCCCAAAAGCTAAACATTAATTTGCAAACTTTGTTTAGAATATAAATTGAAAAACAAATTTGCCCCATCCTGGAAGTGTCCAAGCCAGGCTGGAACAGCCTGGGACAGTGGGAGGTGTCCCTGCCCATGGCAGGGGTGGCACTGGATGGGTTTTAAAATCCCTTCCAACCCAAACCGTTCTATAATTTTATAATTCTATAATTCTATGATTCTAAGTGTAAACTGAGTGGCAGCACAATGCTGATATAAAGACAGAAATATTAAGAAATATTCAGGGCAGCACTGCCCTGAATTTCCAACACCTTCCCACTCAAAGCTCTCTGGTGCTTCCCTGCCACAGGAAAACCCCAAATATTCACTCCCAGCTGCTCTCCAAAACCTTGGCAAAAGGTGATTGCTCTGTTTTTTCCAACAGATGGACACTCCAACATTCCACAAGCACCACTCCTTGCTAACCTGCCACGGTCTGGTAGCTTTAAATGATTCTGTATCCCATGAATTCTTCATGACATCAACCACCACAGCAGAGCTGAAATGTGCAGTAAAGCAGGTGGCCACCAGCAATTCCTTTTATCTCTCACATCTGGCACCACTCTCCAGACAGAGTTTATACATTATCTGTTGCTAATAAATCATAAAATCATAGAATCATGGAATGGTTTGGGTGGGAAGGGGCCTTCAAGATCATGTGAACTCTGAAGTTTTTCTATTGTCACTTACCAGATGCAATTTAGTGATTTTTTTTATCCAAAAAGTACAAGGTAATATGCTGTAAACTGTGTTTTTAAAGGCAGGAAATATAAGTAATCTGTGGGATTCAGATTAGGTATTTAAATGTTATTACAACTGTAGGAAAGACTAAAAGGATAATTAAAAATAGATCAGCAGAGCAGGACATCAGCATCTGCAGATTCAGTTATGACCACAACCAAAGTTATTATTAACAAAAGAAAGGTGCTCCTCTTTCCTCACACTACCCAAATCCCAATTAAAACAAAACAATTAGGAATGGAACCACCATGTGCTTAACTGGAATTCTTACCAGTTTTTAACTTCAGAAAAATCCAACCTCAACACTGAGCTAATTATATTTCACTTGACAATCTGCCAATTGAACAGGGGAGTCTTGGGCTTTTGATCATTAATTGTTTGATCAGTGCTTTAACAACAACTGCTCCCCAATTAATACTGCAATCTACCAATATCCCATTTATTTTACACTAAGCTTGGAGTATTTGTTTAAGAAACATCAATAAAAATTTGTTTCCCTTGAATTTTTATTTCTTTTTTCCTAAGTCTCAGCTCCATCTTCCTATTCTTCATCCTTGTCCAATGTTCCCTCTTCATCTTCCTCAGTGGATGGGCAGCCTGATGATCCACTTGAACATAAATCCAATTAAAAATGTCCATGGGACATTTTATAGCTGTATCCCACAACTCCTTAGTGCAACAAGCCACGAGAACTTCGTGTTTGCAAAAAATCCTGTAAAACACTTCTGGGTTTTTTCTTTTTTTTTGTGATGTAAGATAATATCATCAGTAAAAACAGTGTAAAAATAGTGTCAGTTCAAGTTTACAAAAAAACTCTGGACCTTCATCTACATTTAACAGTTCAGCAAGAAGAACAATGCCAGTAAATTTCTGGAGAGCAACATGAGGTACAGGATTTTATAGCAATCCTGGGGATCACAAAGCTGGAGTGGGGGAACCTCACTTTTTTTTTACACACCATTCTCCAGGCCGTGACATTTCAGGCTAAATGATACGAGGTGTGATAAATGCAAGCCCTCGTTTGAATACAAACAGATTCTTAAAATATTTTAACTAGGACTATAAGTGAAAATAAATTAGGCCAGTGGGATTTAGGGCAAGAATTCAGATTCTGTGGGATTTTCTAAGTTTACTGCTTATGTTAGAAATTACACAAGCTTTCAAAGCTTTTGGCTCTGGAAACAAGCACTTCAAATTAATTCTGAAATTAAATCACCCTCTTTTGACTGGCAGCATAAGAATAAACAAAAATCAGTGTATTTATTCTCAACCACCCCAGAACAGGTGCTGTGTGAACTTCCCAAGCAGCCATGCTTTCTTTCCCAGCTCCTGCTTTACTTTCACAGGAAATCCAACTTCTTTTTCTTCCTTTTTCTTTTTTTTTTTCCTAACAAGGGCAGAGAGATGGAGATGTGCAAAATGGAAAATTTTGATCTAAGTTATCAGTTGCTAACAAATCTAATAATGCTCTTTTTACTGAAATTTCCAGGGAGTCATTCTGACTTTGTGCAACTGCATTCAGTTGTAGTTCAGCCTTTGGATCTTTCACAGAATCATGGAATGGTTTGGGTTGGAAAAGCCCTGAAAGCCCATCCACTGCCACCCCTGCCATGGCAGGGACACCTCCCACTGTCCAACCTGGCCTTGGGCACTGCCAGGGATCCAGGGGCAGCCACAGCTGCTCTGGGAATTCCATCCCAGCCCCTCCCCCCCCTCCCAGGGAACAATTCCTGCCCAAGATCCCATCCATCCCTGCCCTCCTTCAGTTTAAGCCCATTCTCCCTTGTCCTGTCACTCCACCTCTTGAGAAAAGTCCCTCTCCAAAAGCCACTGTCCATAATGTGGGCAGCAATCTGTTAATCAAATACATTATCAAATCACTTGGATGCCTAATCATTATTCTGTTTCACCTGACTGCAACATTGTCAATAAATTCCTTTATTAGTCTGATGATTAGAACAATTCTAATAAAGAGGTTTGGGGGGAAAATGCAAATGCAGGATTTGTCCAAGGTTCAAGCTACTCCATGAGGTTAATCAGGGAGTGGGGAAGTTGATTCATCTGATCATATAATCAGTGGGCAGGCCCTGGGGATGGAATTCCCAGAGCAGCTGTGGCTGGCCCTGGATCCCTGGAATGTTCAGTTCCAGGTTGGACAGGGTTTGGAGCAGCCTGGGACAGTGGGAGGTGTCCCTGCCATGGCAGGGGTGGCACTGGATGGGATTTATGGTCCCTTCCAACCCAAACCATTCCATGATTCTGTGATTAATAACACACCTAGTTTTTCTATGCTTTGCCCTCTCCTTTTTAAGTCCATACACTGTCTTAGACTGATTTATGCCTGGTTTTGAGGTTTTAAAATTATTTTTAGAAGCACATGACTTTGTTTAAGACTATATTCTGATCTGAGCTCATGTAAAAAGGCAAAGTTGGCTATTTGATGAACACAAGGGTGTCTTTCTCAACAAAGTGTAAATATTAATCCCGGAGTACTTCTGGCCAGTTTAAGCTTAGGCAGCATTTCCTTTTCCTAAATAAAAGTTACAATTCAAGAGCAAAATTGACAGCCATGGAATGCGTAAAGCAACAGCAATAATATACACATAATATATTGCATTTAATATTACTTATAACAAGATATCATATTTATTATGGTATATTGTATTCTGCTCCATGTATCATATGCTTCAAGCTAATCCCCCTCTTCAAAAAGCTGTGATGATTTGAAACTTCAGCATTCCATTTTTTCACTTTATTACCAAATTCCTGCTTTAAAATGCGGGCATGAAAACAGCACTGTGTAAAACAAACCAGCAAAATGCGACTGCAAGCCTGCCATGACCATTCCCTCACTCTTGGTTTAGCTGTGCAGCCTCCCGGGGCTTCTTCTCAGATTTAGGGAATTATTCCCTTCAAATTCAAGGAATTATTCCCCTCAGATTCAAGGAACTATCCCTCTCAGATTTAAAGAACAATTCCCGTCAGATTTAGAAATTATTCCCCTCAGATTTAGGAATGATTCCTCTCATATTTAAAGGAAGAATCCCCTCAGATTAAAGAATAATTCCACTCAGATTTAAGGAATGATTCCCCTCAGATTTAGGAATGGTTGATCTCAGATTTAAGGAACTATTCTTGTCAGATTTAAAGAACAATTCCCCTCGGATTTAAAGAAAGATTCCGCTCAGATTTAAGGAACAATTTCCCTGAGATTTAAAGAATAATTCTCCTCAGATTTAGGAATGATTCCCCTCAGATTTAAGGAATTATTCCCCTTTAGATTTAAAGAATTATTTCCCCCAGATTTAAAGAACAATTCCCCTCAAATTTAAGGAATTATTCCCCTCAGATTTAGGAATTATTCCCCTCGGATTCAAGGAATGACTCCCCTCGGATTTAGGAATTATTCCCCTCAGATTTAAAGAATAATTCCCCTCAGATTTAAGGAACTACTCCCCCGTGATTTAGGAATAATTCCCCTCAGATTTAAAGAACAATTCTCCTCAAATTTAAGGAATGACTCCCCTCAGATTTAAGAATTATTCCTCAGATTTAAGGAATGAATCCCCTTGTATTTAAGGAATGACTCCCCTCAGATTTAAGGAATTATTTCCATCAGATTTAAAGAATAATTCCCCTCAGATTTAAGGAACTATTCCCCTGAGATTTAGGAATAATTCCCCTCAGATTTAAAGAACAATTCCTCTCAAATTTAAGGAACAATTCCTCTCAGATTTAAGGAAAGATTCCTGTCAGATTTAAGGAATTATTCCCTTCAGATTTAAGAACAATTCCTCCCAGATTTAGGGAATGATTCCCATCAGATTTAAGAACTATTCCCCTCAGATTTAGGAATTATTCCCCTCAGATTAAGGAATGATTCCCCTCAGATTTAGGAATTGTTCCTCTCAGATTAAAGAACAATTCCCCATCAGATTTAAAGAACAATTCCCCATAGATTTAAGGAACCATTCCCCACAGATTTAAGGAATGATTCCTGTCAGATTTAGGAATGATTCCCGTCAGATTTAAGGAACGATTCCTGTTAGATTTAAGAAAAGATTCTCCTCAGATTTAGGAACAATTCCCCTCAAATTTAGGAATTATTCCCCTCATATTTAAGGAATGATTCCCCTGGAATGATTTAAAGGAAGATTGACTTCAGATTTAAGTAACAATTCTCATCAGATTTAAAGAACAATTCCCTTCAGATTTAAGAACAATTCTCCTCAGATTTAGGAATGGTTCCCCTCAGATTTAAGGAACTATTCTTGTCAGATTTGAGAACCATTCCCCTCAGATTTAGGAATTATTCCCCTCAGATTTAGGAATTATTCCCCTCAGATTTAGGAACAATTTCCCATCAGGTTTAAGGGTGCTCCGAGGCCGTGTTTTGTCCCTGTGATAATGGGGATTTTCAGGAACTTCCAGCAGCAGGGAAATCCAATCTCCCATGTGAGTTCAGCACGGGTTAATTGCTCTGCAGAACGGGGATCTTTTCTTTTTTTATTTTTTTTTTTCCTGACTCAATTCCCATTGGGAATGCCAAACCTCCCTCTGCACTGCAAGTGGGGGGCCCACTCTGTTAAGAGGAAGAAAATCCACTAATTTTACACGATTAAAAAAAAATAATAAATAAAAAGAAAAGAAAGAAAAAGGAAGAAGGGCACATTTTGCCTTCAGTTCCATGGAAAATCAGGCACACAAGGTGCGTGACAGGGAAATAGGGACCTGATTGTTCGGGAATGGTGAGCAACAGGTGGAAAGAAAATCAGGGAAAACTGACGCAAAGGAGATGACAAATCCCAATAGAGGGATCTTTCAGCAAGTGTGTCATGGAAAATGGGGTGGAAAAAAAGGACCAAATCAGTGCCAAAAACTTCCCAATTCCTCCCTTCCTACAGGCAAGGGAGGGGACAGAACCTTGGCTGTGTCACCAAAATTTTTTGTTACCAGGTTGAGCTTTCTCCAGCACTGGCTGGTGCANAAAGGCAATATGAACTATTGTGGCCTCGATATCTAAACTGACAAAATATTTTTGGGTTACATAGCTGCAGAAAAGATTGAGTATAGAAGATGTAGAGTGTTTAAATTCCTCTAACCTATGGAACAGCACATGGTTTTATAATTTCCTATTTAAATTTCCTATTTCCTGAGAGAAAGGCACCTTTCCTGCAAGGAAGAATCCTTCCTGCACACCATGGTATTCTCCAGCTCCCCAACCAAAATTCCTGAGGGAGGGCAGTGGAAGGGGTTAATTTATATAAAATGTTAATGTTGGTGATAAAATACTTATTTTTAGCAGATTAATAATGTACTGGGAGAATGTCACCATGCTAAAATACACAGATTACCATGGAACCAGGGAATGGTTTGGGTGGGAAGGGGTCTTTAAGCTCATCCCAACCATTCAGTTTTTTAAAAATACAGTTTCAATGAAGAATAAGGGGGATCACCAAGGTGCAAAACTAAACACAGAGTAAAACATCACAAGGACTTGAAAAGCAAATTAAAAACCCCCAGTCCCTAACACAGTTTGTCAACCTCAGCTTGTTTGCCCCTGAAGTGCCATTCCCATCTCCTTCAATTACACACTGCTTTTCCTTAACTCAGACCTGCATCAGCATCATTCATATTTCAAGTCAACTAAACCAAGAGTTTTCAAATAAAATGAGTCTTCATGCCCACTTCCCAAAATTAGAGCTGCAGTTCAGTTTTTCAAAATTCAGCAGTATGAATCTAGGAAAGTAAAAGGGCACTAACAATGGAAAATATTTTCTTCTGCAAAGCTTTTAGCTGTTTGGAAATTGTTTATTCTCAGTTGACATTTTATTTAAATATCCTGTTCAGCAGTTATGAAAGAAATCTCAGCCCACATTTCACTTCCACTAAAATTCACCACTTTTGTGTCAAACTTTCCCTAACAATGGCACTTTGTGCTTCTTAAATATTGGGGAAAAGAGATCCACAATGGTATTTCATACAGNTTGCCTTCAGTTCCATGGAAAATCAGGCACACAAGGTGCGTGACAGGGAAATAGGGACCTGATTGTTCAGGAATGGTGAGCAACAGGTGGAAAGAAAATCAGGGAAAACTGACGCAAAGGAGATGACAAATCCCAATAGAGGGATCTTTCAGCAAGTGTGTCATGGAAAATGGGGTGGAAAAAAAGGACCAAATCAGTGCCAAAAACTTCCCAATTCCTCCCTTCCTACAGGCAAGGGAGGGGACAGAACCTTGGCTGTGTCACCAAAATTTTTTGTTACCAGGTTGAGCTTTCTCCAGCACTGGCTGGTGCAAATCACTGCCTATAAATGAATAAAGTATGAAATATTATACATTTAAATCTAAATTAGAAAAAAAAAAAAAAACTACTGTTGAATTTAATTTGGTTTGATTTAAGGGAAGCAAACCTTACTCTGGTCTTCAGCACCAAAGGAAGGCACGAAATACTGAATATAACAAAACATCCTTAAGGAGAAAAAGCACAGAAGCAGCTATTTAATGCACCAACTTTTTTTGTTTTGAGGATAAAAAGTCCTTCAATCATGTAAATAAATTAAGAAATGGAAGCTTAAAAGTTAGTAATAAAAGTGATGTAAATAATGAAGGAATATGATATACATANTGGGAAGGGGTCTTTAAGCTCATCCCAACCATTCAGTTTTTTAAAAATACAGTTTCAATGAAGAATAAGGGGGATCACCAAGGTGCAAAACTAAACACAGAGTAAAACATCACAAGGACTTGAAAAGCAAATTAAAAACCCCCAGTCCCTAACACAGTTTGTCAACCTCAGCTTGTTTGCCCCTGAAGTGCCATTCCCATCTCCTTCAATTACACACTGCTTTTCCTTAACTCAGACCTGCATCAGCATCATTCATATTTCAAGTCAACTAAACCAAGAGTTTTCAAATAAAATGAGTCTTCATGCCCACTTCCCAAAATTAGAGCTGCAGTTCAGTTTTTCAAAATTCAGCAGTATGAATCTAGGAAAGTAAAAGGGCACTAACAATGGAAAATATTTTCTTCTGCAAAGCTTTTAGCTGTTTGGAAATTGTTTATTCTCAGTTGACATTTTATTTAAATATCCTGTTCAGCAGTTATGAAAGAAATCTCAGCCCACATTTCACTTCCACTAAAATTCACCACTTTTGTGTCAAACTTTCCCTAACAATGGCACTTTGTGCTTCTTAAATATTGGGGAAAAGAGATCCACAATGGTATTTCATACAGAATATATCCCACGCTGGCTTAGTCATGTGTAAATCAAATTTTCTGCCAACTAAAATATTGAAACAGGATCTAAGATAAAGAATAAAACTGAAATTTCTATCTCATTAATTTAATTTTAATGAAATGCTCGTGAAACCACTCCAGCCAATTAGGGTGTGCAGAAATATTAGAAATAGAAATATTAGAAATAGAAATATTTCTTTGTTAATCTCAAGCCTTGTAAGTGTAATAAGTGTGTCTCTCTAATGTAACACTTGGATCACTACACCAGATGCAGCCTCAAAAACAATGGTTCCATTTGAAAACCTGCACTCCCAGGGATGCTCTGAGGAGCCACAGAAAGTGGAACTGTTCTGGCAGGGTTAACCTGGTCAGGTGGCATTAGGATAAACATCTGGGAAGAAAAGGTTTCTGAAACTCACAGAAAGAATTTCCTTCTAGAGAAAAAAAACAATGCTTGGGGAGGATCTGAAATTTCAGTTTGAAAAGAAAAGTTGCACTGCTATAAAAAATAGCCTGAAAGGACTTTTAACATGAAATCACAGAAGGAATATTGATCATTTAAAACAACATATGACATTTCAAGGAGTTTTTATTTGACAGTGAGGCCAATGCCATTAAATTTTGGGTACCTACAGGTGAATTCCCACTTTGCTGTGACCTCAGGACACACAAATGCAGGCCAGGGACAGTACAGTGAGCACCCAACGCCCCAACCACCATCTGGAGAGCTAATGAACAATCAAGGGATCCCAAATTAAACCACACAGCTCTCCCTTAGAATCTTTAGGACAACACTGTCAAGTCCAATCTATTCCCTCAGCCTCCAGAATCAATTTTTCAAACTTTATGACAGGTCTAATAGTTCCCACCTGTTCCTCCTGCCTGACTTTTGACTGGCACGTTCCCAGCCAGGGTGGAAATGCAGACAAAGGGCCCTATTAGGCTCCGGCTGTTTCTCTACTGTGAGGTTGTTCAGCCATTAAATTAATTCCAGCCCCTTTTCCCCCCTTCCAGCTCTTCATTTTTTGGGGGGTATGGAAGTTTTTGGGAGGTGGAATAGTTTGGCATCCAGTTGGTGGGAGAGGTACGAGGAAAAGCTGAAGTTGCAGAAGTTAAATGCTGAATTTTTTGGGTAATCTACTAATTCAACAATTTACTACAAATCCCATTCATTAAGTTCTTGGGGTGTCTGTATATTTCTATATCAAAACTTGATAAAATTTGAGAGAGTCAAATTTGAGAGATCCTAACAAAGTCATGCCTGACTACATAAAGACAGTGTTGCAAAGTTTTTCTGGGAATCCTGAAAGATCAATAAGTATTTTTTCTTCAAGGAAGGAAAATTATTTTTCCTGAGATGGGTTTTCCTTTCATTCAGAACTGGCAATTAGACACAAGCACCACACACACATCCTAACAAAT
Organism: Toxostoma redivivum; assembly: GCA_013397375.1. NCBI lineage: Eukaryota > Metazoa > Chordata > Aves > Passeriformes > Mimidae > Toxostoma > Toxostoma redivivum. The sequence continues at coordinate 17,338 of VXBI01006137.1, forward strand.
TCATGTAAGTTCCTTTGGAAGCACCTTAAAAAACCTGACAACTTTTTCCCTCAATAAAAATTACCTGATTTTTGCATCAATTTCTAGAGATTTATGAAATGTTATCATTGAAATGTCAAGGTTCTTCACTGAACTGCAAATCACAAGGATTACATGATTCCATTATCCATGACAACAGAGTATCTACACCATCAACCATAATACTTCAGACAATTATTGCAACTTAATAAAACAAAGGGTTTTTGTAAGATAAATTTGAGCTAGATTATTAATAAATTAATAGTTCAAATTATTATCTGCCTAGGACCATTTTCTAGCATAAGATATGTAGAATCAGAACTTATAGTTTACAACTTACCTGAAAATTAACTATTTAATTCATCATGATGGGGAAAATCTTGAAGACCTACATCTGTGAGCACTTCATTCTATTTGGATTACTTAATATAAAAAGCAACCTTTAAGCATATCTGAAAAGCAAAGACCACTTCTCTTATCCTCCTTGCCTTGATAATTAATCATTCATAAATTGGTCAGACTCTATTTAGCTTGATCCATATCAAATCACAAAACTCTGAATTAAACACTTCATTTTACTGAGATGTTGGAACAAAGTTACTGAGAAACAAAACCAACAGTGAGGGAAGAAACCTCTTGATTTATTCAATTATCACCAATTTCTTCACAGTCCTCCTTTCAACCCTGTGGGCTGAACATGCTGGGAGCACTAAAAATGAAGAAGCAAATGCTACAAATAACTGTATTTCTATAAAATAACTCTTCATGGGCTCTTATCAAATTGGCAAGTCTCTATCTCTGCAAAATCAGCTGCAGGATGTAAATCTGGGGGAGAGATTGCCAAAATTTGACAGCAACTTTATTTTAATGTGTGGGATGTTTGAACACAGGGAGTGGTTTGGAATTGAAATTTGTATTTGTCCATAAACTGCAATTTAGGCTCTCAGGCTGAGAATTGAAGCCATTATTGTTGGTTAACTCATCAGTGACAACAAAAACTCAAGACAATTTAATTTTGATTAAAGATAAAAATCCAAAATTAAATTCCTGAGGTTGTTTTTCACCTATAAAATTCTGCAATTTCTGCAGATAAATTAACCTTGATACTCAAAAACTAGCTGCCACAAGAATTTACAGCTCCAGGCTTGGAGTTTCTGTCCTGAAGAGCAACAACTTCCCCAATGCAGTTTTTTCCATCAAATTTCCTCTAAACACAACAGTACAGCCTTTGTACACAGACTCCAAGCTGAGATTTAGTAACTGTGATTTTCCTATCACTTAATCCCATTTCAACTCCAATGAACAACCTTCTCTAAGGTATCCACAGCTCATTCACAAGGGTCATCTGTGTGATGATGAAAGAACCTCTACCAGAACCCCAATCCATGTTTTAATAACCCAAACCAAGCACTAAGGAGAATTTTAGGGAAATATTCAGCAAAAGAAATGAGAGAAAACAGGAATGGTAAAATTAGGGGCACAACCTGCTTGGTATCACTCTTCTCAGGTAAAAGGCTTAGAGAGTAACTTGCACTAGAGAATGTATTTAATCTCCTAAATATGAGTATTTATTAAATTAAATTTTATGGTGGTGTTCAGAGGAATAAAGATTAAACTCCACTACCAAGCAAAAAGTTGTTGAACTCAGCTTTCCCCACCCTTTATGGCCCAGTATCTTATATATTATCAATTAACACCCTGTGAGCATAAAGTTCTCTACTTTGTGTCCAGTTTCTTTGTGTGTTACCACAATTATGAATTCCCATTTAGAAAGTTAACCCTGGATCCCCATCTTACCCATCCAGAAGATTCATGGTGGTCGTGGTCACCTCAGTGAAAAGAAGGATCTTGCCCAGTTTCTTGGTTTGCAGGTGCTGCTGGTAAGTCTTGAGGTTGAAATGTTCTGAGGAGAAACTCCCCATCTCCGTGACCACCGGCACCAGGGATGGAGTCACCTCCACTTTGGGCTCCCAGGAGGAAACAAATTTCAGGGACACCTTGCTGGATGTCCTCAACCCCTCAGCATCCACGTTCCCCTCCAGCCATTTCAGGAAAGCAAGATGGATCTCCTGCAGGCAAGGACAAAGAGATGAGAAAGACAGATCACCCCATGTGCAAACACACGAGCATTCTTTATTCTTTATTCTTTATTTTATTTTTATTCAAGCAATCTTCTCTTCAAAACAGGGAAATTAACTCTGTTTCTTCTTCAAAAACTAAGTTCTGCTGCTCCTTCTGGTTCATCCTGGCCTGACTACTTGGCACTGCCCTAGAGTTGAGACAATGCTCCTCTGAAGATTAATTAGGCTTCGTTTTTCTCTGTAGCAGGTTTGTAGTGGTCTTCATGCATCCAGGGGCATGGAGTGCATGCATTCAGCTGCATCTTGCAATTTCTCAACCTGCTGAGATCCTCTGCTGGAAGAAATCCTTTAGTCCATCACTAAGACTCAATTTAAAGGCTAAACCAGAAGCTAAAAAATATATTTACTGATTTCTCAGCGGAATATCTTCTCAAACAGCTCATGCCTTCAGCCAAGGGATGATTTACTGCTGTTAGCACCCATGTGGTGACACCCTGAAACAACTGCTCCACATTCACTCTTTGTGGAGATAACTCATTCTGCTTTGAGAGGTTTGATATGAAATGTTTGCCATGTCTTTAGGAACAGCCACAAACACAGATTCTGGGACTTTCTGCTCAGTGTGAAGCTTAAATTTCAGGTAGTTGAAGTTGTCTTTTATGTGATAAATGAAACCACACAAAATTGTGGTTTCGATTTGACTGGAAATAAGGCACTAGTGCTTCTTGCCCTCGAATTTCCAAGATGAAGAGATCTGATTTTTAAATAAAAAGGTGCTAAGCAAACCCACACCCTGTGTCTGGGAAGTGGAACACATTTCCTGTGTGAGTGCTGAAGGCAGGACTGAGCTCTCCTGGCCTTGGACAGGATGTCTCAGCGCTCCAGCCCGACTCTTCAGAACCCACAAACCACAAATTGAGAGCAAAGTGCCCATCAACAGTGACCTATCCAAGGAAAGACTCCTCTTTTCCACATCCCACTGTTCTACCTGGAGAAGGAATGAGAGAAGTGCTCCTGTTCCCAACACCTTCCTCTGGATTTCCAGCCCCAGGAACGACCTGCTCTCAAATTTCACAGCCTGAGTGTCAGCCCTGCAGCACCAGTGGCAGAGCAGGACACAAAGAAAAGAATCATTTTTCCCAAATCCTGTCAAGCACTTGGTTTCAACCCCAGGACAACCTAAGAGAAACTCAGCAGCTAAATTTTAGTTACAGAGAAATTATTCCTCATATCTTGCTTTCCTAAAGCTCCGGCTGAATATTTTCTGTCTAAACTTTTGGATAAAATATCTTTAAATATTTCCTTTCCTCCCTTTTTAATTTTTTGCTTTGCACCATAAATGATGATGTGATGATGATTAAAGGTTTTGTGAGCATTTCTTTGACTTGCACCTTCACTCAGTGTAACACCAGAGCTTTGACAGAATAAATAAATTCCTTATACATTATCCTACTTGTTTTACATACCCACAGTAACTGATTGGCTGTAACTGATATTTAGAAAAATTACAGCTTTCATTTCTGTCAGGGAGAACATGGAAAAACTGTGCTTAATCAGAGAGTGTTTTCCTATTGCTTTCCGAACACAGAAATTCACTCAGTAGCACTGGATGTGCAAGTCTTACACACACAAACAGAATTTTAACTCATCTAAGGATGGGTTTACAGTCTGACAGAAATTAAATTACAAAATAAATGTGACTAAAGTGTGATGACATTGTAAATAAATAGAGTGCTTGAGGGTGTGTCAGAAATCATGATGTGTTTTTGCCACAGAATATTTTCTGAAAAGAACAAAACAGTACCTATTTCTGTGTGATGTTCCATTATTACAAACATGCCACACGACTCCAATCATTTACTCTCCTGAGTATATTATTTCAAGTGATTTTTCCCCATAGATTTTAGCCAAACTTCTTGATTTCACTGCTTCTAACACATCCTGAACCATTTAAGAATTGTTATATGTATATAATTCTCAAGCTAATTTCCACCATAATGTCCATGTGCTTATTGAGCTAATTAAAAATATAAACACATAATCAAGGATGGAGATTTTTTACAAATTAGTAAGAAAATATGGGTTTACATGTTTAACAAAGTTTCAAATACTGGTCACAGCAGAAAAATCAATTTTTACTGTAAGAATTTCCTCCACACAAATTTCCAGGAATAGGGATGCTGAACCAGCGAGCTGTCCCCACGATTATACTGGCACAGAAAAAATAACATTATTGTGTAATAAAATAAACTTATATGGAAGGCAGGGTTGATTTCTGCTTCAAGTGCACTGAGCAGGAATATAATCCTGTCAGAACTGTGTGATTTAACCGAGGATCCAGCTGGAATTCCCAACCTCTCCCATTCCAGCAGCATCTGCCGTTCTGCAGCAGCCTCTGGTGGCCACTGACACGAGAAGTGCTGGCTCAGGAACCTCCAGGACACCCAAACTGCTGGACATGAATTTTCCTGCCCATTCTGGGAATCCTGGAAGATGCTGCTCCAAGATTTAATGGATTGTGGAATCCCAGAAGCTGCAGCTGTTCCATGTTCAGGCTCTGACAGGATCTGCAGCTACTCACACACACGACCCTAAAAAATCTGGATTTTACAACGTACCAGCGACATCCTTTGTAAATTTAATCACTAAACTGGTTGTAGGGTGGCACAAATAAACTCTGAAACTGTTCATCAGGTTTGGGCAGGGGAACTGAAGCCATGCCAAAAGAAATTTCATAAAGTATAAAATCCCAGAAGGGTTTGGAAGGGATTTTAAGGATCACCAATGCCACCCCTGCCATGGCAGGGACACCTCCCACTGTCCCAATGTCCAACCTGGAACTGAACATTCCAGGGATCCAGGGGCAGCCACAGCTGCTCTGGGAATTCCATCCCAGCCCCTCCCAGGAACAATTCCTAATTCCCAATATCTAATTTAATCCTGTTCTCCTTCATCCTAAGGTCATTATTTCCTATAAAACTGTGGGGTTTTTCTTCCAGTCACACTTTTCAAATGGACATTCCCTAAGGGAATTATAGTCTCTTCTTTCTTAAAGTAAGAATTAAATTTCCCATCCCAACCAAACAGCTCGGTGACAAGAGAGCTGCCCAGCTTTTCACAATTAAAATATTCCTCTGCAAGTTTAGTATTTATAAGAAGAAAATGTTTCTACCTTCATTTTAAATGATAAAAATGTAATTTCAATGCATTATCAAAAAAAAAAACATCTCCAAAAGCAGAAAAGCACTGAAAGCACAGAAACTACCCAACACGACTCACTAAAAAATTCTCCACACTCCAAAGCTCAATTTAAATCTTTTTAAGATTTAAGAGAAATTAATGATTTTTTTAAGATTAAAGAGAACCAAGGGGAGATTGGGAATTTCAAGTAGTGATCTGATACCCAGAGACACACCAGGAGAATTCTGATTGTGAGACTGAGAGTGGCACTGAAGGAAAATCTAGGAGCAAGAAGGGAGATTTAAAGGACAGTAATTCCCAAAATTCCCAGAAATATAAAATTAAGCTACTGCACACTACAGACCCTCAGCTCCCCCACTCATCAGCAGAAATTGTGGTAATTGTAACATAAAGAAGGAAGAGCCAGAGCTGTATTTTATTTATGATTTCACATCTGCTTTCTATAATTTTAAGTTTGGTCAGGTGTGTGCAGAAACTGCTCCGTAACAGAAGTTTGCTTTTGCTGTTTAAAATTCTTTTTAATTTCATAATCATTAAGTTTCACTTTTCCCCAGCGCTCACTTAGAGGTTGAGATTGAACAAGGAGGAAAGAGGGAGACAAAAACCAGCTGCATCTGGAGCCTTCTCTGCTGTAGTATAAAATAACACAAAATTACAGCTCCTGATGGAGAAGATTTTATTTGCACCTGGGCTCTGTCAAACAATGAGAGTTCTGCACTGAGCACACCAACTCCCAGTTCTAATGGTTGAAAATAAAGCCAAATCCAAGATTTCATTCTTACAATCTGTTTATATAGATAGGATTTGGATGTGGCTTTTTATCTCTATGTTCATGTACACAGAGAAATGTGATTTATCTCTGACTGGGCAGATTTGGGAGCTGCTCTTTCCTACCCAACTCCAAGGATGGGCCTGGAGCTCCCCATCAATGGAATTCTTTGTTAAGACAAAATTCACTCACAGCCTAAATTCATTTGGTTCCTATTAGAAACATGGAGGCGAAACGAAATGAAAGCTAAAAATACAATGCCATAAAGCAAACATTTTCCATCAGCTCCCCTTCTCCTGTGAGGGAAAAGATGATTTGAACCATGATGCTCTACCTGAACACTCAATATTGGGATTCAAATATGTGCTTGTGAAGCAAAGCCAAATATTCACATTCTGGAGACACAGAACATGATTTAAAACCCTTTATTCCCCTTCCTTTACATAAAATCTAAAGATTTCCAATTAACTATTTTTGAGAAGTTTCCAGTTGATGCACTGATTCATGTATTATCAGCTGATTGACTGATTGAATCTCATACATATATATATTTATAAATGTTGTATTTTTTAAATACACACACACACACACACATATATATATTTTATGCTTATATTTTTTAACTGCAAGCAAATGAGGATTCCAAATGAGGCATAAAGCACCAAATTTTTAGAGGAGCCTGTCTGGAGCAAAACCAGACATCACACCTCCAATATAAGTAAAATCTGCTTTTTTTTTTTTNATTAAGTTGACTACCTCTTTCATTAAATGCATTATTTTCTTTTAAAAGCACAATGACTTTTCCCCTAGGAAAAATTTGACGAAATGGGAGGGGGGGGGAAAAAAAACAGGTGCAAAACTTTGGTAGAGAAATGAGGAAAGAACATCTCTTGGTGATCAGAGAGAAAGTGGAGAGGATGAAGAATGAGTATTAGATGTAATTAGATAATTAAAATAATAATAATAATAA
>VXBI01006137.1:25599-71675 GCA_013397375.1 Toxostoma redivivum
GGCATAAAGCACCAAATTTTTAGAGGAGCCTGTCCGGAGCAAAACCAGGCATCCCCCCTCCAATATAAGTAAAATCTGCTTTTTTTTTTTTCCCCAGAATTGCCTGCTCCCAAAGGAGTATTATACAACTCAAATAGGATCTCAACTGTATATATTTCACCCCTATGGATTCTCTATTAGCACTGATAGGAAAGGAAATATTTTAATGAAGGATTGTCCTTTGAGTTCAACTTGAAATATAAAAATTCCCACAAAAACAGACAAAAATTATCTCCATGTCCTCCTTGTCTTACACAGCTTTGCTCAACAGCCTTGAAGGTTTCAAGGTGTTAAATTCAAATTAACCACTGCAAAGCTTCCATAGCATATCTTGGATCCAACAGAAACAATATTTAACATGACCAAAAATAAAATCTAAAATATATGTATATAAATATATAAACATATAAATATATTTGCTTACTGTAAATACACATAATATGCAGGAAAAATGTTATCTACTATCCTTATTCATTTCAAACCCTACCTTTTAATGAGGTTTTGTAAAATACTATACATTAAGTTGACTACCTCTTTCATTAAATGCATTATTTTCTTTTAAAAGCACAATGACTTTTCCCCTAGGAAAAATTTGACGAAATGGGAGGGGGGGGGAAAAAAAACAGGTGCAAAACTTTGGTAGAGAAATGAGGAAAGAACATCTCTTGGTGATCAGAGAGAAAGTGGAGAGGATGAAGAATGAGTATTAGATGTAATTAGATAATTAAAATAATAATAATAATAATTTCAGTGCTGAAGTCATTAATATTTTGTAACATTCCCACTCTGCACATTCACGCCTGGAGTTCTCAATGTTTCCCTTCCAGACTTAAGGAAGTGCAAGCTTGGAGATGGATTTTTCTAACAACTGAAACAAAGGGAACAAACAGAACTTTTAAACACAAAAACCTCTTCACAACACATTCAGAATCTGGAAGTACATGAAGTACTCAAATTAATCCAATTTTTAGGAAGTTTTCAGAAAAGTCCTTTAATATTAACTGCTTACAATTAATGTCAGGCCATTATTTTCACCAGTGGTGTTTTAGTTCACAGGGTAAAAACCTTTAAAATCCCCATTTCTCCTCTCCCTCCTTTCCCCATGGCCTGAAGAACTTCATAAAGATTTTATTGTCCTACAACTGAGGCACATTTTCATTTCATGTTCTCGTGAACTGCAGCTCCTTGGCTGGTACTTGCTGTGCATTCCCAGCATTCTGCACAGCCTGGAAATCTGTTTCAGTTTATTAATAATATTTTTATATTTCCTAAACTGAGACATGGTGCAAAGCAGCAGATTCTGACTGCACAAAGCACAGAAAAGCATTTAGAAAGATGGCAGGGTTGGTGACTTTTTGAATTCCCAAGCAACCTGATTTTCAGGAGTCTCCAGAGGTTATTTTGGGTTTGGGTGGTTATTTAGCTGAAGAGAGGCAGAAAAAGCTCATCATTTTTGAAAGATCATTCCAGAGACTCAGTCAAGTGCCTTATTTTTGTCTCCACTCTTCAGTGTGTTTTTAAAAACAAGTATTGCATTACATAAACACAGTGCATCATCTCAGCAGAAACAGCCACGGAGAGGAGTGGATCCATTTTCCCAACTGATATGTGGAATATTTCATCCAAAAAAGGGAAAGATTTTTAACAAAAGTGCTGCAAGGTATCCTTATCCTCTTTATTGCAGCCCCATGGCTTTGAACACGAAGCATCTTAGATTTCAACCCGTTCCTGGACTACACATCCAGCAACTGCTCATAAATCCCTGCCTAAATCTGAATCCAAAATTAAATTTAGCTTTGAAAAGCGCTGTGTGTAGGCAGAAAGTTCATTTATCCAACGGGCAGCAGCCCATCCTGGGAAACAGGACAGCAGGGCCCAGGTCAGGATTCAATGCTTGATGAAAAATAAGTCAGGATGGACTTTTTGTAGAGAAAATAATGAAAAATGAGAGGTGAGAGGTTAAAAATAACACATAAAGAAATTAATTATGGTCTTCAAGTTTGTTTTTATCTGCATCTCTCCTGGCTTTAGCAGAGCATTCCATTTGGGAACTGGGATGCCAGGAGAAGAATGGGAATGGGTGCTGGAGGTTTGCTCAGCACAAACCAGATTAGAGGGGAGGAACGAGGACTGTAAGGTGCATCCCAGATTTTGCTTCCTTTCCTTCCTCAGCTGCAGCAGAACAGTCTGGAAACAATCTTCCCAGCAGCTGCTCTCATCAACAAACTGTTTATTGTAAGAAAGTGGCTGGGTCAAAGGCTAAACGTCATCCAGAACTGAAAGCGTAGCTGTAAAAAAAAATAAAAAATACAACAAAAAAAAAAAAATCCTGGGGCCGTCCATGCATGTGGAAAAAAAAGTCCATGACATTGGGAAGGGAACCATATTCCATCTGAAAGGCCAACAGTCTATTTCAACTCTTTAAGTTGTTTTTAAATTTATTAAAACTCCTTAATTTGGTGGAGCAGGGTTTTAGAACACTGCACTCATTTCTTGCGCTGATTTTGAAGCCTGCTCGAGGTTTCTGCTAAGAATAGAATTTACACTTCAGCCTGTGTCTCGTGGTGAAAAAGAGCAAAATGGAGTTGTGCTGAAATATTCTAAAATGTTTTATTAGTGCTGAGTCAGCTCCACATCCACACACAACAATAAAACAACTTCTCTGATTTACTACGAACGCGCCGCCGACGCGTCGCACAAAAATCCGAGTTTAGGCTCGGTAACAGCAAATGATAAAATTTGATTTTAAAGCACAGGATACTAAAAAATCACAGGGCAAAAATCTCATTTAGCAGCGTGCAGCTTTGAATGTGAGAAATGCAAGAGCAGCTCGTTGAGGGGAGCTGGTCCCACTGCAGCCCCGTAATTGGGACACACTTGCTGCCCCAGCCCATAAATTTATTTTTGAGGGGAAAGGACCCAGAGGAACAAGGTCCACCTTTGACACAACATCACCACCTAACACTTCAGCAAAAGGCTGATAAATCAGAGCTCTGAGAGGTGGTGATTTATCCTACCAGAAAAAAGGTGTGAGGAATTACAGCTCAGGAGTTTAATTCTTCATGACACCTACTTTGTAACAAAATTGAGATTTTTCTGAAGGAAAAGCCTACAGTAAATTAAACCTATGTGCAACTGGGCTAAAAATAAGCCTAGGCAGAAAGGAAAGGACATTCACTAAAAATCTGAGCATTATGAATATTAAAGTGGGGTGATTTTTTTAATATTATATAACCAAAGTCATGTTTGGAAGAATAAATCAAGATATAAATCTAACCCTAAATGCTGTACACATATATATATTAAATTACTCTCAAAAGTATTCTGTATGGACTAGGAAAAAAATACAGAAGAATTTTGTTCTTAGCTAATAGGGCAATAAATTAGATGCAATATATTCAGCAGCTAAAACTGGCTCTCTTAAACAGCTATCACATAATACTATTTTTATTTGGTACCAAACCTCTTTTTTTTTTTTTTTTTGTACCAAACCTTTTTTTTTTTTTTTTTTTTTAACTAACAACAAAATTGTTTGTTGAAAATCTTGGAATTAGCAGCAGAATGATTAAAGTAAATAAAACCTAAGAAAATATTTTTTCTTTGCACTGATAATACCCAATTCTTAGCTGAAGGTTTTCCTGCAGGTTTGTTTTGCCTTTCAGCAGGGTCACACACATCAAATGTGAATGAATTTAGTGTTCATGAATATGAAATGGCAGCACAGGAGCCAAAGATTCTCCTCTTAGCACTGGAAACACGCTTTAAGCTTTCAGCTGGACCTCATTTTTGCCTCTTCTGAGTTAAAAAAAAATCTCCCCCCTCTGTCACACTAAAGCTAAAGAAATCTCAGGGAAATATTAAGGTGAAACCACAACACATTTGCACATGGACCACGACTCGGGGATTACAGCACGAAGCTGATGTTCAACGTGGGCCATGGATTTTATATTTTATGTATTTATATTTTTTATATTCCTTTCTAAAACACATTCAGGTTGACAGAGTGGTTCACAAATTACAAAAGGAATATCATGGAAAGGAAGAATTTTTGGGAATTATTCACTGTAATGGCAAGAATATGCTTGGTCTGTTATCTTGCTCCAAAGATAAAACCCAATATTAAGCTACCACCAATTAATTTTCATTTAAGATCTCTTTGCTAATCAATGATAATTTAAAAAAAAAATTAACGTGACAGCATGGGATTATTTCTTTCAAGAATAATAAAAAAAAAGTTAAAAAAATTTAAAAGTAAATCTGCTTTTTATTTAGCAGTGTCAAAGAAGCTTCACATTTCAAAAATACATTGTATACATCCATAGCAATGTAAAACTTGGATAGGCAATAGAGAACCCTGAAAGAAGCCTCACTAATGCCCAGTTCATCAGAAATTAAGAAGTTTTTCTTACAAAACATGATTGAAAATACAGTACTTCAACCCAGTATTCACACAATGTCAGCTGTGAGAATGGAGGATACAAATTCCATTTACAGCTAGCCCAGATGTGTGCTTTTGAACCCATTGCAATTATTTTCTCTTTTTTTAACCTTTTCAGATTCACCACTTTGTCCTGCTGGGATTGAACCTTGCTCAGAGCAAAAGGAGTAAAATTTTTCCCTCTGAGGAAACCCAGGAAGATCAATGGAGATCCAATCCAAAGATTTAAGGATCCAAGAATGAGCTCCAGAGCCTCCATGTGGAGCTGAAAATATTTCAGGGAGAAATGGGGAAAGAAAGCCTCAATTTAATTTCTCCTTTAAAGTTGGACATAAAACTTATTTAACACTTATAAAATAAGGTCAGATTTTATGGAGCACACCCAGGCTTTGCCTCCAACACACCACGAGCTCCTGCTCCACGAGGCCACGTTTGGATTTCCACACCCAAAATGAAAACTCAGCACTGAAATTCAGGATTTTGGGAAAAGAGGCACTCAAAGAATCAGGCAAAGACAGAGCCAAGGCATGAGAATTGTTCTGCAGACCCAAACACAGGCAGGGAGGAGCATTTCTGCCATGGCACATTCTTTATTCTGCAGGATTTGGGATTCTCCTGGTTTTTCTCCTGAGGATGAACACCTGCCTCTGCCCCTGCAGATATCTGCGCTCCACCCCTGTGAACAGGAGTTCATCCAAAGTGCCACACTCCATGGAGAACACAGCCCAAAGAGAGCTCCAATCAACCAAAATCAAACCACAGATCAGGCAAACATCTCTCACTTCTGTTTTTTTAGGACTCATCCCAATTGCACACTTGAAAAAGATGATTTTTCACACGAAAATTTTATATTAATCCAAGCAAGGATTCACTTCATTTCATTCTGTCCAGATTCCCGACTTCAGAAATGTTTTTGCTTCAGTCCTTGCTTTTGTAACACTGTCCTGACCTTGGCTATTTTTCTTTTTATGGTCACAAAATTTTAATTCTACCACAAATCCACTCCAAAGATAAACTTTTAACTGATTAAATACGAACCAACTTTGTTGAAAATCATTATATTAGAATAAACAGTCCCAAAGTGAAGAGGTAACTTCTAAAAATGAATTGTCCTGAAGAAAAATGTTTTAAGGATTACTTCAATCAGTACTAAAATGCAAAAAAAAGGTTTAAAATGCATTTCCAGAATAGTTGCACACAAACTAATGCACCCAAACCAGACAAAATCTGTATCAATAAGTGACATTTAGTGATTAATTTATCTTTGGTTAATTAAGGACAGTTTGGATCTGTTTCTTGAACATAATTCCTGAGGAAACGGGAGACTGACTGTGAACAAAACATTTATTTTTTAATTTTGAGTTTAAAGTTTAATATGTGCTTTCAGTTTGTCAAGCCAGTGGAAAAAAAATCAGGATTGTGACAGTGCCTGTGAAAGTTAAATTCTACCAGCAAATTATCAAATGCTTCTAAGAAAAAGAAATGTCTGAACAGATTGGAGAAATTTTTTTTCTATGGAGCAATAAGGGCAGCAATACAGTTTAATACAGTTCAAAAATGTCTAATTTGCTAATCCTGGGCTGTTAATTAAAGAGAGTGGATTGTGTAAGGTACAAAAAAGTCTGGAAATATTTAGAGAAAAGTCCACTTCCACCTCCAAAGTGCAGCAAAGACACTAAAAGCAAACCCTTATCTTTTCTAGATATTCAGAAATACCATTGGACTGAAACACCAAATCCAACAATTTCCCTCCCACATTTCTAAATTAGTTAATATTAGTTTTAATATCAGTATGTGTTATTATTAACAGCTGTTAATATCAGTATGAGTTATTAATATCAATGTGGCTAAAACACAGAGAAGGAAAAACCTCCCATAACTGCAAAAAGCATTATTTAAAATAATGACAGAAATATCCTAAAGGCAGAAATACAGTTTTAAACGTTTCCAGGTATTTCTAACAAAAACTCTGGAAATCCAAATATTGACTTTAATTTGCAGCTCAAACTGCTCATGGCAACACTGGAGAAGTGCCCCTCTCTCCAAGGAAGCAAAAAAAAAAAAAGAATTACCACTTGCTTACAGCTACTGTATTTTCTTTTCCATCAGCAAATAATTGTACTGAGATACCAACACCTAAAACAGTTTAAAAATGGAAAATAAAAGTTCTCTCTGCAGCTGCTGCTCCTGACAGGGAGCTGTGGTACATTCTCCAGTCCTAATACCAACAATTCCATCTTCCAAAGAAGAAATGTCTTCCAGACCAGAAAAATGCACGGGTAATTGCTCACTTCATGTAATAAGTTCTAAAGTCAAAACATGCCAGATGCAATTTTTTATTTAGATCTTGACAATCGTGCATCAAAACACAATTATTGGTCCTTATCTTGTAATAGAATTTCAAAAATACCTCCTGGAATTAATTTGCATCGATTCTGACTCCATGGAAATGCTGAGACATGCTCCCACAAAGCAGTTGGGAAAACTCTTGAGGATCTTAAGACGTTTTTCAATTCCTAAAATGTGACTTTATTCCATAAGCAGGGAACATCCAGGCACAGCTCTTGGAATGAGACACTTTCTCCAACTGAATGCTGCTCTTCCTCTCAATTATTTTAATAATGAGACCAATGTAGCCTTTTCTACTTCTATTATGACCTGGTCATCAGTTGAATAGTAAATTACAAAAGAAATTGTGATTAATTTCTTTGTTGCAAGTGTAACGTCAAAAAACAACCACGAAAAAAAAAAGCCCTAAGTGAATGGTTCAATAATCCCCATGAATATCCATATATATCCATAAGCTCTCTTTCTTTCTCTCAGCAAATGAAAACAGCTTTATTTTTATTTAATTTCTCTGTGTGAAGTTGTTAAGACATGGAATTCTGTAAGTAAGTTTATATTCAAGGGGAAGAAGCTGACTAAAAATTTACATGTGGGATGTTTGTCCAGCAAATGTTTTGAGACTCAGCCATCTGTGAACCCACTTCAAAAGGCTTTGGCTTCTAAATTATCTAAACTCCAAATTTAAGTTCTTACCACGTGCAAAAATCATAAATTTAATACAATTAATACTCTCAAACTGAAGAATATATTCTTTCCTATGTTAAAATCTTCTTGATACTGATCCTGCTAAGGCTTGGCTTTTACTATTATTTTAATTATATGTTTATTTGTTTTTTACAAATTAAGAAGTATATTCTGAAATGTTTCCTGAAGTAGTTCTTAAACCATTTCTTAGATAAATTCAGCAGCACAATTTAGTAGACTTGAGGAACAGCACACACTAGAGCAGGAAAGTGATTCTCAATAAAACAAGCTGTAAAAATCCAACCTTGTCCCACATTTGAGCGAAACCACCAGTCCAAAGCAGCACAATTTTTATAGCTGAAATGATGAGATATGTACATAACAACCAGCAGCTGTAGGGAATGCTAGAAAATGCAGTAATAAAGTTATTTTCTCCATGTTCAACCTTACCTCTGCTCTTCAGCTGTTGCCCCATTCCCTTCTCTCCTCCTCCCACACAGCCTCTGCTTTCTCATCTGCTATCAAACCAGATCCACCAGCTCTTCCTCCTGCATTTTTGCTCTCCAAAAAAAAAAAAAGTTCTTATCCTCATCAGTCAAGGAGCATGCTCTGATTTACACACTCCATGGAGAACTCTCATCCCAACTTTTCTCAGGGCTGGAGTTCTCTGGGCTTCTGGTACTTGACTCACTTTTATTATCTCATGTATTCAGTAATAGGCAAAGAAAGGAGATAATTTCTGAAACTTAAGGATGACTATAAGACTAAAACAATAAAACTGTACACAGATTTAAATAATTACATATTTTTAAATATATTAATACACATACACAAGACTGTATATAGAATTATGGAATTATACAGGTGCAGGACCAAACTTCATCCCTGCTGTGGATCCTCCAGGAAATGCTGGCAGAAATAAAACTGTGACCAGCTGAAATTCCTGAAATTAAATCACCTCATCGTGTGAAGAACAGCTCTGGGTGACATAATTGTAAAATACAGGTTGCCCTGATGGACCTTTACCCAGGATACTTTTCCTGGTAGAAGAAAAATACATATACCATGAAAACAGGCAGCACAAGATGTATTCTGATTTTTTTTTTTTCCTTCTGAGAAAACCTTGCCTCGATATTCCTGTAATTCCTTTGTCATTCATGTCACCAGTCCAAGTGCCAAGTGAGTACAGTGGTTTATTAAAGTGGAACACGTTCTGCTTGTTGGGAACACCCACTGCAATCCCAAAAAAACAAGAGCTTTCACAGGACACATGCAGTAGAAACTACAGCAAACCCTGATTTCAGCTAGCAGCTGCTCTTTAATCAGCTTTTCACTCTAAGAACTGCATCGTGTCAGCCAGACAGGCACATGCCAAATTCCACTCCCCCTGCACCTGGAATTTCGTGATTTCCTCAACATGTCAGAAATCATTGCTGGAAATGAACTGTCAAGGAATAAACCCAGCAATCTCCAAGGCAGCCCCTTCCTCAGCCACTGCTGCCACAAGTCACACCTGATAATGGTTTTTTTGGAGTCTCTGCCCAGTGACAAACTCTGAGAACACCACGGTGTCTTTTAAATCAATAACTCCAATTAAACTCCTATCTTAATTCTCCAGAATAAATCCACCTTGATAAACTTCAATAATGAACTTTGTGTTGTAGATGATTTTTTTTTTCTGATAGCATTACTGCATAACTGAATTGCCAAAGGAATAAAATACGTTTTCAGAAGATCTGAATGTTGCAAATGCAGTGTTTCAAAAGCAGCTGAAGTTTGCAGTTTTCCCTTTTTTGAAGACAGATATAAGAAGACACTTCTATTTCCTCTTGGCTACATACATTTATCTACATATTTATTCAACTGGTCCCTTTAATTAAAACATATGTTAATTAAAATATATTCTGGCCATAATTTGCTTAGAAGTGAAGCTACAAAAGGAGCCCTAATGAAACTGTCAGACAACCAGTACAACAATTTGCCATTGTGGGAAGGAGGCGTCATTTCTGAGCAATGGTAACTCGAGAGGACCCCGCCAGGCTCCAGCTGATGCCAAGCCTGCTCTCATTTTCCCAGTCTCACTTCCATAAATTAGCTGCAGGCCCCATGGACAGTCAGGGAATCTCGAGGGTTTTTTGGGTTTTTTTTAACGTTTGGAAATCCTCCACTTTTGTCAGATCTTTACCAGTGAGATCAGAGTGGTGCCAAATGGATCCGCAGTGTTTGTCTCAAGTCAGGGATTCCTGCTCTCCCAAATCTGCTCCAGGGCAGCCCTGACTCCAAAAGCTTTACCAGGAGTGCTGAAACAAAACCCACACCCAGCCACTTCAACTGCAGCCTCCACACCAAGGCAGAGTGTGACAGCTGAATTTGGATCCATCTGCCACCGAGGGTTTGGCTTTTTGAATTTAAATCCCCGTCACAAACCCCAAGATAAAACTGAAACTAAGAAAAATCAGCCTCAGCACTCTGCTGAGTAACCTGTACCCAAGAAATGCTCAGGCCTGGTGCTGCTCTCTGTCATCTCAAGAGTGAGAAGTCAGCAGCAGACCGAGATCACAAATGTTTTAAATATATATTACATAAGCCATTCTGGGGGGATAATGAAATTTTCCATTCTCTCCAGTGCAGAAGGAACATGCCTGCTGAAGAAAGTGGTTGTGAAGTATCATGCACACTGACTCGAAGCCAGCCTTGAAACATGAGAGAATCCAATTCCATGAGTGGCACTTTGGTCAGATGCCAGCACATCATAATTTCACATCAGAGTTAGCTCCACAGAAAGATTAAATGCTACTCGGTACAAAAGGCATTAACTTTTAGTTCTCACAGCAGCATAAAGACCCTTTTTATGGAGATTGCTATAAACAACATACTTTCTTTCACTCCTCAAAGCTTCCTGCATTTTCCAAACGATCCTCAGAAGCATTTATTGAATCAATACACGGCCCAGAAGTTGTTTACAAACCATAATGCAAAGTAAGAATGCTGTTCATTATTATATGCCTACAAATGGGCTTGTTTAACAGGAACAGCATGTTTGCTGCCATCAAGAAGGAAAACAAAATCTGAAGTAGAGAAGTGTAAAATAAAGGGAATGTTTGCCAGATTTCCCTTTCTCTCTCCCCTAAATACAGGGGAAATATTCCCTGAAGATAAACAGAAAAATAGGAAAGGGTATCTTTAACCACCACCTGGAATTACTTGGCCTCACTTTTGGAATTCCCTTCATCTCCCATCAAGATTTCTTAATTGGAAAAGTTTTACTGTATTCTGACACTACATGCCATCGATTCTTGTGGAATTTCAAAGGCTGCTTTAAAACTGAGGAAATATTATACAGGGCTGCGAACATGGAAAGATATTTTCATGCAAATCTATATACAACACACTATGCATAAAATGCTTTCCATCCCTTCCCTGTTTTTCCCCTTGAAATCCAGCTCAGAAGTGTCCCCTGCTGGCAAACACCTTCCCCTCACCACAGGAGATGTAGGAAAAGCCTCAGCTGCATCCAGCTTTGGGAGCAGCAGAGATCCCTGGGGATTTGAACAGAGGGACAACTAAATAATAGAGGGACACTAAAGTGACTCAGCTGGGCAGGGACACTGGTCAGTACTGGTGAATGCACTGGAAATAACCTGTAGCATCCCAGGGATCCCTTAAAAAACAGGAAAAAGGCTTCAACAGTGAACAAATTAGGAGATAATCCAGCCTTCTAATAATCAGAGAATTCCAGAATAGTTTGGGTGTGAAGGGACCTTAGAGATCATCTCATTCCCACTCCTGCCATGGCAGGGACCCCTCTCACTGTCCCAATGTCCAACCTGGCCTTGGGCACAGCCAGGGATCCAGGGGCAGCCACAGCTGCTCTGGGAATTCCATCCCAGCCCCTCCCAGGGAACAATTCCTAATTCCCAATATCCAATCCAGCCCTGCCCTCCTTCACCTTAAAGCCATATTTACAGAGGGACCAAGAACAAAGCTCCTTTGTCACTCAGTGTTTTCCACCAGGATAAATAATCTCTCAACTGACACTTGAGTATTTGTCTCACAAATCAATAAAAAAGCCTTTTCTAGTTTTACAGCCATGTTGCACCCTAGGGTTGGTTAAAAAAGTTGCATCTGAACAAAGAGCCAAGAAAATTTTCTTGAAAAATTTTCCTGTGACTGTGTCATTAATTCCCATCATCTTCTTCTCCATGCCTTCTACCTGCAGTCATTATTACTATTCCTGATATCATGGAATTATCAAGATTGGAAAAGAACTTCAGGATCCCCCAGTGCCACCCAAGTGCCACCAGCACCCCCCAAACCCTGTCCCCAAGGGCCACATCCAGCCTGCTCCTGAACCCTGCACAGACAGTGACTGCAAACCTCCCTGGGCAGCTCATCCCAAGGCCTGACCACTCTGCCAGGGAAATTTTCTTTGCCAATCTCCAGCCTGAGCCTGCCCTGCTGCAATTTGAGGCCATTTCCTCTCCTCCTGTCCCTGCCCCTCCTGGCAGGGACTTGTGCAGAGCCACAAGGTCCCCCCTAAGCCTCCTTTTCTCCAGCCTGAGTCACTGGGGATGCTGGTGGCACTGGGCTGGCACTGGGGGATCCTGAGGGGCTCTTCCCACCCTGGTGATTCCATGAAATAAAAGCCAAAGGCAGCTGCACACCCAGCAAATATTCAGGGTGCTCCAACTCACAATTGATCTGCTGCCAGACTCAGCACCTCGAGGGCTGTGAGGAGTCTCCAGGATGGTCCCTCCCACCCAAAGGTCAGGTTCCTACAAATCAAAGGGATCAGATGAAGTTAAGGTGAGATTTAGAGTGACAGTGTGGATGTGGCCCTTGGGGACAGGGTTTGGGGGGTGCTGGTGGCACTGGGGTGGCACTGGGGGATTCTGGAGGTCCCTTCCCACCTCGATGATTCTGGGATTCTGTAATTCTCATTTTTCACTGCCAGGGCTGCCTTGGCACAGCATTACCTGGGAAAAGCATCCTGCTGCAAAATCTGCTCCACAAACTCAGCTTCTTTTAGGATTCCACCTCCACCAAATAGCTGGAACCCAAAAGTTTACAAATTTAACTCAAGAACCAACAGTTCTACGTTCAACTACACTAGTAAAGATGTGCAGAGTAATGGTGGATTGGGGAGAAAAAATAAAAAGATGCTAAAATACACAGCATTTATTCCACCATGGGGCTGTGTGACAAGTGTTACAAATGTTCACTTGGGAATAAGAGGAGATATCACTGAGATCCAAAAACCAGACCAAAGCAGCTCTGAACTGCTGAATTTGGACACAATCCCTACATAATTTCATTTTCCTGAGTGCTAATGAAGCAAAAAGAGGGAAAGAATGAGGCACAGACTGTCAAAACCCATAATCCTGGAGAACAATTCCCTTCAGAACCACACTCCAACACCAGCAAACAGCAGGAATTATGATCAGAACCCACACATTGACACTTCCCATGAACAGCAACATTCAAAAAAGTTACTTTATGATTCATTTATGTGGCCCTTGTGGGTTTGCAAGTTTTTGTTATAAAGAAACAAAAGTGAATTTGAGGAGGGGAGAGGGAAGAACACAAAACCAGCAAATGCTAACCCACCCTCCCTGCACACACAGGCAACCCAATAGATTCTTTTGAATTTATTATGGAAAAGAGCCCTAAATCCATGGAGTTAAATTACAAATATTTTTAATTGATAGCACAGCTATCAGTGGAGCTGTACAGATACATTAAATCCATCCCCCAAAACCAGTAAGGTGCTCCAGCAAATACACATTTTTATTGGTACAGATGCATTTACATTTCTTCATCTATTCTTTTTTCCTTGAAGCTACTTTGCCTTGAAAGGTATTTTCTAGCCAAGAAACAAACTGGGAAAAGCTTTCAAGCACAAAGGTTTTTGCTCATTTCAAATAATACACATAATACATTAAAAAAGTAAAAAATATTAGACACAAATTATTCATCAGTGGTTTATTCAAGTCTCTCACAGTCTGTTGCTCATTTAATATTTTACTCAGCTCTTGTGTTACTTCTGAGCCAGAGAAAAGAGCAAATTTCCTTTCTGGAATAAATAATTCCAAAGAGCTCTAGTTTTTTGTTCTACTGTCTGTAAGGCAGGGATGATGCTCATGCTTTGAGGATAAGAGAAAACAAGCAAAACTCCCATTTTGTAGATTACACATTTTTAGTTCACTTATAAACCAAAAACTTGGACAGCAACAAAAACTCTGGAGTTTCAGTGTAACCACCCCTGATTTTAGCACTGAAAAATTTAAAAATAAACCCTGAAGTTGACTCTCAAGCCTCACGACACCCATGAATATGCATGGAAATATTTCAGACACAATTGTCTCAAAATGGACCCTGAAATCAGGGTTCATTATAGTGTTAGCTGAGAGTTCAAATTTCCCATCCTCAAAGGAAGATTTATTCAGGATAAAGTAACTCCACATTTTCTTGGCTGACATAATGGACCTGGAATTTCAAAGCAGACGATGCCACCCCAGAATCAAGACAGGGAAATCTGCTCTGAGCTGATTCTGCTCCAGCTACTGAGTTACACAAACACACTAAAAAATTTGGAGCCTGGGGACTTTTTACTCAAGTTTTAAGATGAGCAAATGTGTGGGTGTAACAATTCCTAATGGGAATAATCACCACTGGGACAAATCTCATTCTTCAAGGAGTAAATCCTGGGTTTGAAACTCCCGGCAATAAAACACAATCCTGGCATTTATGTCTGAAAAATTATCCTTGGAGATGGCTGAAAGAGCAAATATTTGAGAGTTTAAGGGCAAAGCTGCAGAAAAAATCAGATCTCTATGCTTGGAGCTGCCACTGAACATGTGGGTGCCAGACCCAGATCAGAGGTTTGGACACTCCCATGGGGACACAGAATTTCCCTCTCCATTTGCTCCAAACTGCTCTGCAGCCCAGCAAGAAAAGAAGAAAAGACAAAGGTGCTGGGTTTTGGTATCAATCCTGGCCTCTAAAATTACATTTAGCATCAAGTTGTGTAGGTTTAATTAAGCTTTTAACCAGCATTTCAATTGTTCTTCATTCAAATGCTTTGTTTTTGTTATTGTAGCAGAATTCTCCCTGCTAAAAAGTAAAATTCTTAAAGATGGACATGACCATCCATTATTCAGACTGCAGAGCTTTCATTTGAATTGAAAATACAATAATTCCAGTTCTGCTCATGTTTTGTTGGCTTTTTTTTACTCTATGCAGCAACACTGTGGTTTTAAGGTCCATCAACTGGAAATTAAAAACTTCAAAATGTGAGTGCTAAGGAGGAAAAGAAAAAATTTCCAACCCCTCCCTCAAGAACAGCTTCAAATTCCTCTGCAAAAGGCACCAAGTAAGACTCACAGAGTGGAAAGGAACATCTTAAATTCTTAATAATCACATTTATATCAGCAGCATAGGTGTGATGGGGTTATTGACAGCATCTCAACAATAATGCAGAAAAACACATTGTCCAGGAATTTAAGCAAAGGAAAAATCAGGAGGAGCAATTTCCTGACAGAATAAAGTTTAGAACTTTAATTGATGACCAAAATGCAGCAGAAAACAGGTCTGGTGAAAGTTCTGAAGTGACAAAAGATGGAAGAGGCACCGAGGAAATTCCCCAGAACTGGGGACAGCTCAGCTGTAAATTGAAGAACTTCTCAAACCAGCACTTAAAATTGAAATAATTTTAAAATTATCCCCCCAAAAAAACCCCTCAGCCTTATTTTTTTCTTAATGGAGGTGAGGGGTGCCAGCAGTTTTTAAACACAATGGAAACTCCAGTTTGGGGTTGAGGAATCATTCCTAAGCCAAGTCTCAGGAATATAAAAATATTTGTCATCATTTTTGGATCTATTAACAGGACCTTGAGATTGTCTGATCATTAATTGACTCATTCTGGCATTTTTATTACAGGGAAGTCTTAGAAAATCATCCCAAAATCACTTACTGTCAATATAATTAAGGATTTCCTCAAATAATTCACATTTTTGGTATCTCCTGGCTCTTTGGGAAAGCAAGGAGGCCTATGGAGAACAGGATGGATGGAGAAAAAGAAATAATTTTTTATTCTAACACATTCATTATTTATTTTGATGTGCTGTCTCTTCATTAGGAACTGTAGTTGTTACATACAAATTGCAATTTCTTTTACACAAGATGCTGGAATTATATCATGGCTAAAGGAAAAGACATTAAAACAATGACTACACACAGCAGAACTACCATTGGAATATGTGAATAAAACAATTTAAATCACATGAAACCACATATATTAGGAATAATTTACTAATAGAATTTATTATTAAATTTTTTAAAACTATTTGGTATAAACTTTTAATATATATATAAAGTGGTATAAACTTCAACTAAAGAATACACAGTTAAAATATCTTTACTTGATGGTCTGCAACCCTGGAATCTGCCACTAGATGGCGAGTTTGGATAGAAATTAGCTGAATTTTAATTTATGCCACTTTTGAAAAGTCCAAAGGCATTGGATAGAAAGAATAATGAAAAAAAACAGTGAGAGAGGAGAACAAAAATAGGAAGAGTTCAATAAACAAGTCTTGTGTCTGGAGCACATTTAATATAAGTCAAAAAGGTTAAATGGGTTTGAGTTTTGTTTCCACATTGCCACACAAATGGAGAATCAATTCCCACACTTTGAATTTATGTTTCAAAGAACAAGTGAAAAATCCCTGCTTTATGTATTCCTCACAGTTCCTCAGAGCAGGGTCTCCAATGGAGGAGTGCAGAATTGAGAGCTGACATTTGAATTAGAAATATTCCCAGGAAAAGTTACAACATCCTCAGGAATTCAAGGTTTTCCCTGTGCAGTCCTGGACCCTTCCCTATTCACTGCACTCTGCTCCTCACAATTCCCATTTCCTCTTTTGTTGCCAGCCTGTGCAGAATTTTTTATCTTGATTGCAAAGAAAAATAAATCCTGTTTTTTAAAGTAGTTCTTTCTGTTGCTCACTTGAGCCTTTAAAATGAACAGCATTAAAAAGTTCTTAATAGAAATATAGCAATTAGCAAAATTAACCCTGCATAATTCCCCCATGGTGAAATTCAGAACTCCTCCTAAACAAAACAGTGATGGATTAAAAATGGTATTTTTTACTTACCTGGAATATCTGTTGAAAATCTCCAAGCAAAAACAGCAGGGTTTAAGAGAACACTGAATTTCCCTGGCAGGGTAAATCCCAGCTTACCTCATCTGGAGAGAGCAGATAAATGGGAGTTAAAGCAGGAATTTCACTCAATTCACAGCTCAGCCCAAGGCACGTCAGGATCTCCTTGAGAACCTCACATCTGCTGGAATTGCTCATCTTGAGCAAATTAAAATCCTCTTCAGTCTGCACATCCATGGAATTGCTGTCCAGCTCCAAATGGGCCTGGCAGGATATATAAAAAACAAAATCAGATTCAATTCAGGGATCACAGCTGTCAATACACCACAATTTCCTCTGAAACCTACCCAAAACTTCCCTTCTTAATAAACTTTTTCTGGAGGAATTGATCAAACTTGTATTTACCAACTTAAATTTAACCCTCTGCCTTTCAGGTTTGCCAGAACCAGCAGCAAGGTTGGTCATATTCTGGCTTGTACATGAGCAGAATTCCATTACAATTAAAGTGACATTAAAATTGAAATTACATTAAAACTATTATTAAAATTGGAAGAGCTTTTTAGATGTTGTACAAGATATGGAGAACTCAAGCAATTCATGTGAATGGAGATCAGTGCAGATAAAGAAACCTTTCTGTCTAAAAATATTCTTTTCTCACCTGGTAGAAAATCACTCCTCATGGTTGAAGCAGATGCTTAAAAGTTGAAATTAAATCCAAGAGAAAAAAAAATCCCTCACAAATTTCCTTTTTTGGCTCATTTTTTTTTTCTGCTTTTCCTTTTGTGTTACAAGATATTTCAAAGTCTTTGTACACTCTGCAGATTCATTTATTGCTTTCAATAAAGCCCTTATTTTTGTTCATTTCTTCCATTTTGCAAAACTTCATGATGTTCTTTCATGTGTTTTATAAATTTTCATTGAAATTCAGGGAAATGAATGAGAGCACCTGGGACAGTGGAAGGTGTCCCTGCCATGGCAGGGGTGCAATGAGATCATTTTAAGACCCTTTCCAACCCCAAACAATTCCATAATTATAAAATAAATACATTAAAAGGGAGGCAGGACACACCCACCCAACAGGGGAGTACAGAAAAAAGGGAAACAAATCTTCCAGAATATTCCATGGCTGATGTCACTGCCTGTCCCCTGGAAACAATAAGGGCTTTTCAAATCCAGACTGGAAGTCATTTAGAGTTACAAAATGTCACACTAATCCTTTTAATCTCATTTTTGAAGCTGTGCCCTCTGGTGCCCTTTTTTTTTTTTTCTGGGGAAACCTCTGGAGTATTAAGTTTTACTACAGCAGGAGGATCAAGTTAAAGGGTGCAGCAAAGCAGAACTTGCAGGGACAGAATTAAATCCATTTTCTAGCAGCAGCCAGTACATGGGTGGCAGAGCTGCCTACAAAAAAAAAAGCAATAAATATCCTACAATGTCTAACAGAGTTCCCAAAAATCCAGCAGATCTAAGCTGATAAAAGACAAAAATAATTCTAAGAACCCCCTGAATATTGCTGAGCTCCATAACTGCTACAAGAGTTTTGATACTTGATCCCTGAGCAGTTAAATCTCAGTGCTCTGGGCTCCTGAGAAAGTTCCCTACCTAAAATATTGGTAAAAACAGAACCTTTCATTAAGTTTGTTCATCTTTCATATTCCTTAACTTAATCTTGGAAAATAAATCTTTCTCTGCTTTTCTCAATGTGTTTGGCAGATTTCTTTTCTAAACTTCATGTTGCCTCTTGTCAGCTTTTCCATCACTCAAAACTTTAGCTGGGAATATTTAAATAATTTCAATAATCAGTGACCAACATTTACCTTCCCATGGAAGCTTCCTCACCCATTACCCAGAAGGTAAAATTAAGAAACAAAAAATATTATGAACACTTGAACTTATCTCTTCAATTTTTTGAGGGTTTTCTTTGGCTGTTTTTGTGGGTTTTAAACCAGAGATCACAGTATCATAGCACTGGAGAATCACCTTTTTCTGGGATATTATTTTTAAGTGGAATGAATGATTTTGGCTCACTCTAGACTACCCCAATTCCACCCCCCAATTCTCTGAGCTGTTTGACAGGTGCAGAATGTTAAACATTTAAAGCTTCAAAGCCTGAACAAGGACTCAGGAAACAAAAAAGTTTCCAGCAAGGTTTATTCTGCACTTCTTGCTTTGCCACAATTCCTATTTTTGTAAGGATTTTGTGGGATTTATTTCCCACCTCCCAAAATCTGCTCAAGCTGTATCCCTGTATTCCAGCAGGCAGAAAGGGAAAGCTCTGCTCTGGAAGATGACAGAATTCCAGGAAAATTGGGGTTGGAAGGGACCTGTGGAGATGATCCAGTCCAACCCCCTGCTCAGGCAGGGTCACCTGGAGCAGGTGACACAGGGAAGTGTCCAGGTGGGTTGGGAATGTCTCCATCACCTCCCTGAGCAGCTCTTCCAGGGCTCTGCCACCTCCATGGAAGGAAATTCCTCCTCATGTGGAGGTGGAACTTTCTGTGCTTTAATTATGGCCACTGTGCTGCCACTGGGCACCACTGGGAAGTCTGGCACCATCCTCCTGAGATATTTGCATGGATTGATGAATGAAATTCCTGCTTCCTGCACAAAACTGCTCTTTGTTTTACCACCCTGTGATCTGTGCTCCACACATGCCTGGTGAAAATAAGAAAAAGTTTTCACAGCAGTGATGTTCTCATTGTTTAACACCAAGTGAAAGCCACCCTGCATTTGGATCCCATCCAGGACATCCATTTGTACCTGGCAGGGTGGCCAGGGCTGGCACAGGGTGCCCAGAGCAGCTGTGGCTGCCCCTGGATCCCTGGCAATGCCCAAGGCCAGGCTGGACATTGGGACAGTGGGAGGTGTCCCTGCCATGGCAGGGGTGGCACTGGGTGGGCTCTGAGGTCCCTCCCAACCCACTCCACGATTCCCACCCCTCCCCTTGACAGGAACCCCCAGGAACATGCAATGGGAACAATTTTCCATGCAGCAATGAGGAAATGAATTCATCCCTGCTCACAGTACCTGGGAAAGGATGGCTTCTCCTCCACTGCTCCCGTGAGTCAGGTGCACAATAACTGTGTCTTTATCAGCATTATTTAATCGACTCAACACCTTCACTCTGCTGGCATCTGCCTTCACCCCTTCCTCAAAAACACAGCCACTGAGCAGGAGGCTCAGCTTCACCTCAGTGCTGTCCTTTCTGGAGACCACCAGCTCGTGCACAGCCTTCCTCAGTTTGTGTTTGTGCTTTATCTGCACGCCCCCGAACGTGAAGGAGGAAGAAAACCCCAGAATCTTCCCCCCTTTGGACAGAAAGGCCATGAACTGCTTGTGGCTGCTCTCAGGAATGGGCTCCTGGGTGGCAATGACCAGCAGCAGGGAGTTTTCAACCCAGGGATCCCTGAGCACCTGCTCCTGCTGTAGCTGGTAGATGGTGTAGCTCTCAGCATCGATGCACTCCCTCAGCACCGCTTTCACCTGCTCAAACCTCGCCTTGGCAGCCTCAGAGCCCAGGTAAATCAATATATTGGGGGGTTTCCCAGCGAGGTTCATCCTTTTCATTCCCTTTTCCAGACATTCAGCCTCCTTCTCCTCCCTCCTGCTGCTGCAGTGGTCGGGGAGCTCGGGGATGTTTTCGGCAGAGGCGAATTTCACCGATTCAATGGTGCTGTTCTCCAGCTGCAGGCACTCGTGGCAGCTGGAAAGGTGCAAGTGGTGCTCCCCAGCTCCTGGCTCCTGCTCCTTTTCTTCTTCCAGCTTGGATTTCTCCTCCTCACCTCGTCCTGATGCTGATTTCCCAGCAGGAGTTACTGCATCCATCTCTGTGCTTTTTTCTTTCACCTCTTTTTCCAGTGCCAACTCCTTCAGAGCAGATTCCTCTAAATGGACAGCTGGAAAAGGTAAAGAAACAAAAAAAAAAAGGGGTTAGAATAATGAGATTTAAAGGATTATGATTAATATCATTAACAGCAGAATTTAATTTCAGGACAAATGCTCTGTAACAGCAAGAATTTCACTTATTTCACACAACAAATCCCCCCAGAACAACATAGATTTGCACTTATCCCATAAACCTAAAGAAAAAAATGAAGAAAAGAAAATACCTCTGGAAAAATCCTGCTCTTCTAAGGAGGGCAGGGTTTAAAATCACTTGCTGCTGTTTTGAAATAAACTATTTTGAAATAAGCTAATAAAGTGATGGTATTGGGTAAGACAGATATCGAACCACATCCCTTGCATTGCTGAAGGCTGCAGATAAAGTTTTGGCACAAGAAAAGGGAGTAAAAAGATATTTGAACTGATTTCAGCCTGTACAAAGGGAGAGAGACCCACCCACAGCAAGATTTGGGAGCTAAGAATCCAAGGGGAAAGAAGAAAATAAGAAGAATTGTTAAAAATTCCCCTTTTCCTCTGAAATTGATAGAAATGAAGATAATTCCTAGCAAATACAAGTGAGAAGAGAAGAGCAAAGATGATTATTGCCAGCATGAAATGTGCAGAGCAAAGAGGAGAGAAAAAATACTCTTCCCAAGGGAGGGTTTCTTCAGTGCTGAGTCACAAAAATAATACAAGGCAAAATCTGAAAAGTTTTACTGAATCCTTCTCCACTCACACAAAACCAAATAAATTTATCATGCTTTTAATTCAGGGAGGAACTTGATTAACAAAACTTTGCTGCAACTCATCAGATCCAACTTCAATCCCTTTCCTTATGAAACTACATCCCCTCTGGACCAGAAACATGAAGCAAAAAAAAATTTTTTTTAATATCCCAGGGGAATTTCAGAGCTTCCAACCTCTGTTATTCAACCTAGAGCCACCCCCAGCCCTGTTCTGCTTCCACACAGCACTGGAAGCAAAAAGAGGAAAAAAACATTTAAAAAGGGAATGACTGGGACACTCTCAGCTTCCATCCTTCCTTGGGGAATATTTATGCAGAACAGCACCAAGAGAGACAGAATTTCCCATCAGATCCTTTTGGGAGAATATTCCAGTCCTCTTGCACTTCAGCTAAATGTTGTTGATTTTGTCATCACTTAATTTCTGCCAGTGCACTCTGATCTACATTAAAAAAACAGCAAAGCAAATACAAACCCCACAAACAAACAAAAAGCCCAATCAAATTACTCCCAATCAATGTTCAGGTTTGGATACACTTTAATTTCAAATATGAAAAAAAAAACTCGAACATTTGCTTTAAAACTTCCAGTTTTGAAGGTTTTTTGTGGTTTTTTAAATAGATTTGTTAATCTAACAAGACTTAGTGAAAATATTTTGTAACTTCTGGTTTGGAGCAGCCTGGGATAGTGGAAGGAGTCCCAACCATGACATGGGGTGGGAATGGATGATTTTTAAGGTTCCTTCCAACCCAAACCATTCCACAACCCCATGAAATTAAAGCTACAGAGCTTTAAAATGAAATGAAATGAAATTAAATTAAATTAAATTAAATGATGCCTTTAGAGCTACAGAGGGATCAACTGCCTGGAATCCCAACAGGAAGGAGACTCTGCCAAAATAAATGCAAATGTTTCAGGTAAGTATAAAAACTATGTGCAAAGTCCTAAAATAAGCATGAAGCAAGCATGTTGTGCTATTAGAAATGATCAGAGGATACTTACAAACAATCCTGTGTGGCACCATCCCGTTATCCATCTGCAGCCTGTCTTCCAGGAAGGCTATTCCAAGGCTACTGAAATTATCTACACTGGCTTCAGCAATTAACTTAAAAGGTTCACCAGGTTTATAGGCCAAGGGTGAACAAAAGTCTGACCACTTCACAATCTAGAACAGAGCATATGGATGGCTTTCAGTTGGGAAAGGTTATGGAAAAATCCCCAAGTATCAACAATATTGTGATTTTGCAAGAGGAACTGCAGGAGAATTGAATCCAACCCCAAGAGTTTCCTGAGGGAGGGTTGGCTTAGGTAGCAAAGATTGAGCCCTGGTGGAAGAGAACAACATCCAAGTGTTGGGAGCAAATTGGGAGTGCAAAGGAATCATTCCCAAAGATCAGGGCTCTGAAAGTTCCAAGCAACAGCCAAAGTGGCAGCAGAGCGCTGGCACATTCTGTAAGGAAAATTCTGTTTGGGTTTATTTCCTTCAGCACAAACTCCAAGCAAGAATGCTGATAAACAGAACAAAAGTAAGCTACAAGGGGTTAATAAAAATTAGCAGAAGCATTAACTAAACCCTGAGGGTTCAAGATGTTTATATACAACAAAAATTCCTTTTTCCAGGAAAGAAACACTGTACCAGATGGAGACACAACTGGATACACAAACCAGTTGTTCTCCCATGAAAGAATTTTTAGAGACAAGGAAGTAGCACCTGCCTTCATGACCTAAAAAGAAAAAATCAGCCTTTTCCAGGTTCTAAAAACTGGGAGACAAAGTGCAATTCCAACAGAGCAGCTGCAGCAATCTGACACACTTCCATGAGGTTCATCCTTCCATCACCACACAGATGTAAAACACTGACTGAAGGAAGGAAAATCTTGTTTTGAATGCACAAACTGAGGGTGAGCTGTCAGTTATTCTATTTGTTGATAATTAGACCATCAGCTAAATTCACCTTTTCATTTACTGCAGTTAAATGGTTTACACAACATCCAAGAGAATCCAGCTCCAACTTTTGATCTTGTGGTATTTCCCAAGGGAACAAGAAGAAAGAACAACCAACCCTAATGGTTCTGTCTCCTTTCTAAACCATTCTCAAAGACAGTTTCTGATCAGCACAACCCAAATGAAACCAGTCACAGAATCCCAGAATGGATTGGGTTGGAGGAACCCTAAAAATCATCTCATTTCCACCCCTTCCATGGACAGGGACACCTCCCACTGTCCCAATGTCCAACCTGGAACTGAACATTCCAGGGATCCAGGGGCAGCCACAGCTGCTCTGGGAATTCCATCCCAGCCCCTCCCAGGGAACAATTCCTAATTCCCAAATCCCATCCAATCCTACTCTGAAGCCATTCCCTGTGTGCTGTCCCTGCATCCCTTGGGAATTGTCTCTCTCCATGTTTCCTGCAGCTCCTCCAGGCCCTGCAAGGCCACCCTGAGCTCAGCCCAAAGCTTCTCCTCTCCAGGCTGAACAATGCCAGCTGTGCCAGCCTTTCCTCCCAGCAGAGCTGCTCCATCCTCTGCTCATCCTGCTGCCTCCTCTGGGCTCTCTGCAGCAGCTCCAGCTCCTCCCTGGGCTGGCACAGGGCTGGGGCAGCTCTGCAGGTGGGGTCTCAATCCATATTTATATTTATATAAATAAATATATTTGGATATCTAACAAGAAATCTCACTGGGTATCCTGTGATCCATGACTTCTGCTCAACCTTAGTGAAAAAAATTCCCTTTCCAAAAGGAAAAGGGGAGCAGTGTGGGGGTTTTTACCACTTTTAACTTTGGGGTTAAACTCCAGTTCTGTGACACCAGAGCACGTCCCAGGCTCAATGTGACTGCCTGTGGTGGAGGGTGAGAGATTACAGAGTATTTAAATATGCTTTTTTTATCCAAAGAACACAAAAAACACTCACACCTGGAAACTGTGAGGAAGATCTGTTGATGCTCTTGATCTTTCTTTTGTGGCACCAAGTAGAATCTCAGATGTAAAATGTAGTTATTGCTGCATAGTGCAAATAAAGTGTACAGGAGTACCTCACAAAGCAAAGCTCTTGCCAAAACCTGTGACTCTGAAATCCTGCTCAGCCAATCCATTGGCTCCAGAGCAGAGCAAAAACCCTCAGGGAATATTTTCCTGCTTTCCTGACACGATTTGAAATCAAAATTCTGTCAGAATAAAGGATGGAAGGCCAGCTCTCAGCAAGAGATGAGACATTATTCACACTCCTGTTTTCTGAGTCCCCCTCATTTTCACCAGACACTGATAGTCCTGCAAAAAATGGCTTTTCTGGCCAGAAATTCCCCCAAGAGCAATGTGCTCCCACAGCCCTGGCTATGGTGACAGCCAGAGGTACCAAAACTAAGAGCACCTGACTGTATTCACACAAAAGAGCAATAAACAGAATAAACCAGCAGTCCTTTCCCTCTTTAGGTTTGATTTTTTGACTGGATTATCACTTTTGAGCTTTCTAAATCAAATTAATTATTAAAGCCCACATTAGAATGCAAAATTTTCCATCCTAAATAAAAAAGCAAACCCAAGAAGATTAAAAAAAAAGGTAAGTCCCTAAAGAATAGATAATTAGAGCTTCAATGCAGATGGTTTTGTGGTTCTTTCTGCTACAAAAAGTAAAAATAAAATAAAAATCTCCCATCTGAGCTGGCCCAGGTGCACTCTGAGACAAGAGGGGGGCACAGCTCATTTATCTCCAGAAGCAGAGCCCACCTGGATGGATTCCACCTCTCAAAGGCAATAAAATAATTTCCAAAGCAGCTAATGCAGATTTCCTCCAAGGAAATGTGTGCCCAGTGGGATGAGGATCAGATTTGAGCAGGAAAGATCTCACCAAGCTCTGGGTGCCTCAGAGCTCCACAGAGCCAAGGATTTGCCCTGATGCAGCATCTCTGCACACCATTGCTGACTAACAGGCTCCAAATCCTCACTCTGGGCTGGGCTGGCAGGGGGTGGAGGCACTCCAGGGGTGACTGCAGCTCCAAACCTGGAGCTGAGCCCATTCCCAACCTGGCCTCCTGCCCCTGCCCCAGGTAAATCAGTTACCAACCCCTCTGCTCCCCTGGGCCACTCCAGCAGGGGAATGCTCCTGGAAAAAGTGACCTGGAAAACGCAGGATCCTCACCCAGGGAAGCAGACAGGCTGTGAGCACCTGTGGATGTGATCTCCTGGAACTCCAGGAAGGAGCCTGAAACTCGATTCCAGGAAGCAAGGGTGACAGATGGCCCTTTAGGGACACTCAGGACAGCACCTTATCCATGGTGATATCCATGGTGATCACCCAGGGGTGATCCCAGCCTGGTTCATGGAAGAGCTCTGGAATCCCAGCAGGCAGCCCAGATGTTTTATTACAGCCTGACATGAGCATCTTCCCTTTCCTCCTCCTCCCTGGAGGCAGTGAGGTCCATCTCTCCTCTCTGACAGCCTTCCAGTGCCTAAAAGGGACTTCAAAAAAAGCCAGGAGAAGGATTTTCCACAACAGCCACTGTCCCAGGCTGCTCCAGCCCCAATGTCCAACCTGGCCTTGGGCACTGCCAGGGATCCAGGGGCAGCCACAGCTGCTCTGGGAATTCCATCCCAGCCCCTCCCAGGGAACAATTCCTAATTCCCCAAATCCCATCCAATCCTACTCTGAAGCCATTCCCTGTGTGCTGTCCCTGCATCCCTTGGGAATTGTCTCTCTCCATGTTTCCTGCAGCTCCTCCAGGCCCTGCAAGGCCCCAAAGCTTCTCCTCTCCAGGCTGAACAATGCCAGCTGTGCCAGCCTTTCCTCCCAGCAGAGCTGCTCCAGCCCTTGGAGCATCCTCACATTCCATGTTTTTATCCAGGGGCACCCACAGCCTCTCTGGACACCCTGTGCCAGCCCCTCCCCACCCTCCCAGGGAAAATTCCTAATTCCCAAGATCCCATCCAGCCCTGCCCTCTCTCAGTTTGAAGGCATTCCCTGTGTCCTGTCCCTCCAGGCCTTGTCCAGAGTTGCTCTCCTGGAGCCCCTTTAGGCACTGGAAGGAGCTTTGAGCTCTCCCTGGAGCCTTTTCTTCTCCAGGCTGAACAATCCCAACTTCTCCCAGTCTGGCTCCAAAGCAGGAAGGCAATTCCCACCCACAGCCAGAGCAAAATGCTACTGAAAAGTCTCAACAAAATGTCTGTGGGCCTGTTTGAAACACAAAATAGAGCTTAATTATTAACAGTGATTTGCATGAAGCAAATCCCTTTTTATTCCAACAATATCAGAGCCCATTTGCACCCCCTTCTATGCAAGAAACAAAGAGTTTCTCACCTCCTTTGAAGAGTCAGGTCCTTTCTGCAAGTTCTCTGTCTGAGCAGAAATGCTCTCTGTCACAAAAGCAATGTGCTCTGCTGGCAGCAGCTTCTCAGGGTGGATAAAGGGGGAGAGAAGAACACTCCACCTGTTCAAGTCATCAAGGAACTGAAAGAAATGGGAAAGGAAAATAAATCTGTACAGGAAGCAGCTGATTTAAGAATTCCTTTTTAAATTATGCCCAGCTTAAATTCAAATCTGATCCTCCAGCCTTGCAGGAAGGGTGATGATTATTTCACATTCCCCATGAGACAAAAAAAGGGATAAAGTTCTGAACCACTACAAAGGAACGCTAAAAGTAAAAGTGAAAGTGACAAGCCACGTTTTTAAGCCAACTGGAACTCCAGCTTTGAGCTTTACTGGAAGAGAGAGTGGAACACAAAACCCCTGAGCCACTGGCACTGTGACTCAAGGGACATCTGAACCTCCTCTCCCATCCACACTGAATATTGAATCCTCGTGCATCTGCATCAAAATTCCCCATTCACTATGAAACTCATTAAATATAAAGAAATAATTCACTCAGAATCAATTTTTCCAGAAGTTGTTCTAGCCACCACTCAGCAAACCGTTAGACAAAAGTTTTCTTCTTAAATTACAAGATTCCCTTTCTTGCCCTCTCCAAGGGAAAAATAAAGCTCAAAACCTGGAATCAGCAGATCAAAAAACATGTTTGAGATACCTCACAGTAAAATATTACATCCATTTTTAATTTTTATGTAGATTTAGCATTGAACTTAATTTGTCTGATGCATTTAAAAATGGCAAACATTAGAAATAACTGTTTTGTTTCTGCCATACTACGAGCACACACCTCCAGTAATTCCGTGTAGAAGCAGGAAAGAATTCCCCTAAATTCTACCACGAAATGTGCTCCCTGCTGCACACCTCAAATGAAACCACAGAATATTGAGGCTCTGGGGGCACTTCACTGATCCAACCACCCTTGGTGAGCACAGAAGCTGCACAAGCAAACACTGATTTCTCCCAAAGGAAAGTGAACTGAGCTCAGGAAGCTTTAAAGTACCTTAAACATCCCATCTGGCCAAAGATCAAATAAAAAAAAACCTTTACATGTTATGATTTATGACCTGTTAGTGTCTTAGGCAAGCTACTGATCACAGTCCAAGCTACTGAGAGAGCAAAGGAGCTTTGCTGGCTCCCCAGAAACCAAAATAAAAATCTTAATTAACTTTTATCTCTTCACAGATGATGTAAAGAGCTCCCCAGTGATGCAGGGCCACAGCATTTACACCGAGGTGCAGCACAGCAGGACCTGCCCCAGGGATTCTCAGAGTCTAATGCTGCCACCATGTATTTTAAAGAGACAAAAACATATTGAATAACAGCCCTGAGTCTGTGCCAAACTCCATGCCAAGCTGCAGCTCCCCAGAGGGCTTCCCAGCTCCCAATAAACACCAATAAACCGAGCAGATTATAAAATCAGTCTGCATGAATAGCACTGCAGACAGGAAAAAATGTGCTGGCTGTGCAAGGACTGAGGAGAAGCTGTTTCAGAAATGAGCAGGAGTGGAGCAAAGAGCAGAAATCAGCTGAAATCCTCTTCACAGAACAATAATCCAGGGCAACTGAGGCAGAACTCCCCTAAACACAGCTTTGTTTTGTTTTTGAGAGCTTTACTGGAATGTGAATTAAGTATTTCATTTGGCTGAGAAAGATTCTGAGATTGCCACCATCACCCTTGAGTGTGAAATAATCTGTTCATTAAACGGCAAAAAAAAAATTGTTTTAAACAGAACTAACTCCATCAGCATTTCTAATCTTGTTTTCCCTCACTGCAAACGTTCTCTTTACCCACTGAACTCATGAAAAGCTTCTCTGCTTCCTGAAGAGCACTTAGGCACTGACATGCTCCATAAAAATCCCTTCCCAGCAATGCCTGGAACAACTGAAGCAATTCCCAACCACACACACATCAACACCAGCAAAAAGCAGAGATCAAGGAGAGCCTTACCCAGACCAATTCTGTCACTTAGTGACAAATTTAGAGAAATCCAGCACCCACTTAAATAATTCAGACTAGCTGGGGGCAGTGCCAGGGGAGTTCCTCTTCTAATCCTGAAAGTCAAGCAAGCTCACTTTCAGTTTTGCTTCCAGCACTGCCAAGTGGAACTGGTTCAGGCACAGGATTTTTCCACTGTCATGGCCTGCCACAGCCTCCCCCACCCCCGCTCATTTGTAAAAAAACATGATTTTCATTTTTCACCTAATTTTCCTCACTTAAAACAACATTTTGTATGGGGAGAAGCACCCAGCTCTCAGTAACCAAAGGCTCAGTTCACATTCCAGGGCAGATCCAGCACCATTTTAAACCAAACACAAGAATCCTGGATGCACACACAGAGCACATATTTATAGACTAAAGCCTTGTATGTGCTCAAAGCATGTTGCCAAAATGGAAAGAGGCTTTTCCCAGGGACGTGGAGTGACAGGACAAGAGGAAATTAAAGTGAGCAGGTTTAGATGGATTTTAGGAAGAAAATCTTCCCTGGGAGGGTGGGTAGGTGCTGGCACAGGGAGCCCTGACAAGCTGTGCCTGCTGGAAGTGTCCAAGGCCAGGTTGGACAGGGCTTAGAGCCCTTGGCAGGGTTTGGAACAGGATGATCTCTAAGTTCCCTTCCATTCCAAACCATTCTGTGATTCTGTAAAATTCTATCAAGCTCTCCCAGTCAAGCTTTCCTATAACCACTGCTGTCCTTGCAAAGCTGCACTTAATATATACATATATATATATACACATATATACACACACACATACACATACACATTGCATATACGTATACACGTACATATACATACACACATAAATATACATTTGTAGCACACAGAGAATCCCTCAGCCCATTTCCTACTCCAACAAGCTCCAGCAAGCGGCGAGGAGAGGGAACCACACCTGAACATTCCCTACCAAAGCGACCACCTGGCTGTCCCCTCCTCCTTCCCGCTGGCTGTGACAGTGGGAATTCCCTCCGCGCGTCATTTTTTCCCAATCCCAAATCCCTGCCCGCTACAGAAATCAAACCACAACCCCATCCCTGTCGCTCCGCGGGGCCGGGATGCGCATCCCCGTTACCGCGGCAACCGCCGCATCCCCGCGCATCGCCGCGGTTCTACCTGCGCCTCGCCGGTGCAGAACACCTTTCCGCCGATGCGGAGGCACACGCGCTCCTCGGGCTGCGGCTGGCGGGCGCAGAAGGTGAAGGAGCAGCGGGAGCGGTGCAGCCTCCGCACGGTGCTGCGGACGAGCGCGGCCGAGCGCGGCCCCCAGCGCGCCCACAGGTACAGGTAGCACAGCGTGATCAGCATGGCGGGCGCGCGGCCCCGCCCCCTCCGCCCGCCTCGGCCAATCGCAGCGCCGTGCGTCAGTGGGGGCGGGCGGCGCTCCCGGCGCTGATTGGCTGGCGGGGGCCTGGCGCGCGCGCCGCCCCGCCCCTTTGGGGCCGTCGAGTCTCTCCCCTCCTCCCGTCAGCGTGAGGGGAAGGCGGCGGCCGCGGGGCCGATCGCTGAGGGGAGTGCGCGGTTCTGCGGTGAAAGGAGGCGTAAAAGGGAATAAAGAGTGCTCAAAATGGTTACAGGTGACTCGGGGCGTTGTCTCTTTGCAGCGGGTTAGTTGCAGTCGTACTCTGGAGGAGGAAGAGGAGGAGCGGGCGAGGTGTTCTCGTCCCCGGCGCCACGGCTCGGCTTCTCTGGGAATCGCAGAATGGTTTTGGTTACAAGGGACTTAAAGCTTATCCAACTCCACCCCCTGCCATGGCAGGGACACCTTCTACTATTCCAGGTTGTTCAAACCCCAGTGTCCAACCTGGCCTTGGGCACTGCCAGGGATCCAGGGGCAGCCACAGCTGCTCTGGGAATTCCAGCCCCTCATTGCCATCACAGGGAAAAATTCCTAATTCCCAAAATCCCATCAAATCCTACTCTGAAGCCATTCCCTGTGTGCTGTCCCTCCATGCCTTGGGAATTGTCTGTCTCCATGTTTCCTGCAGCTCCTTCAGGCCCTGCAAGGAATAAAAAGGGAATAAAACTGTGCGATTTGCGTGTGCTGCAAACACAAACTGCTCCTTCAGAATACACAACAGACAGCAAGTTATCCTTTGCTCCTCCAATATATCTATGCCCAAAAGTTTTAAAATTCTTTCTGTATTTTACAGGGAACCACAACACAGGTCGGGAAAGGAAAGTGTGGATCAGTCTGATCCTAGCAGATACTTGGTGTGTGAGTGAAAAGAGGAGATAAAAAACCCAAAAAATGCAAAATGAAAGCCTACAAGTAAAAAGCCAACACCTACATGGAGAGATACGTGACAGTTGTTTCCTGAACAGGGCAGGAAGCCACAACCTTTTTTTCTTATTCTGAACTCAAGGTCTTGTCCTGCACTTGGAAATTTAATGCAACAAGTGTTCCAAAATAACAATTTTATCCCTAAGTGGATTTCTAGCACTAGCATGCTGGCTCTGTAGGTAAACAAGGAACAAATGGGCTCTGCTCTCACATTTCAAGGGAAGGGCGGAGAGGAAATGGTTTTAAGTTGTGCCAGGGGATGTTCAGGAAAAGCAAATTTCCTGGCAGAGTGGTCAGGCCTTGGGATGAGCTGCCCAGGGAGGTTTGCAGTCACTGTCTGTGCAGGGTTCAGGAGCAGGCTGGGTGTGGCCCTTGGGGACAGGGTTTGGGGGGTGCTGGTGGCACTGGGGATGATCCTGGAGGGCTCTTCCAGCCCTGAGGATTCTCTAATTCTGTGATTCTGTGATTGTCCAATCTGGCCTTCAATACCTTTAGGGATAGGACATAACATTTCCACAACTCATGGCACAAACAGATTAGAGTTTCAGTTGCAAGGCCAAATATTTTATGTAATTCTTCATCTCAAGCTGCAGAAACACCAATCTTGTGCTGCTGCCACACCCTGCCCTGCACAGAGAGGAGCAAACCTCCAGTGCTGCTCACCTGGCAGCTCACACTGCTCCTTTGTGTCACCTTATCTCCTGCAGGAAGTCCAAATGCTCGCCTGGGCACATCAAAAGGAAGAGAACAATCTCCAAAGGCAGCTCTCAGCTCTGGAATTCACTTTCTCTGGGCTGGTTGAACAGCACATGCACTGCTGACCCCAAGCCTGCACAAAGCTGTTTGTGTAACCTTTCCACACACAAATCCTGTGCTGGCATGGAATGCACTCCACTCCACAAGGAGCATTTTTTGATTTTTGAGGTTCCCCTACCCTGGAAAAGTTTATGTGTAAATGAGAAAACAGAATCAAAGCCTCCCCATGCAAGGGAATCTAAAGCAGAACAGGCAAAACCAGCCCCTGTTTCAAGACAAGCTCCTGCTTATGCTGGCACAGAATTAATTTAGAGCTGTAAAGCTGCTGGAGGTTTTCTAGTTTCTGTTATAATGTAACTTGGATATGATCTTGACAGCTTTGATTAAAAAAATCAGAATTTTAGATTGGAAAAATATTCTGTTGTTGTTATTATTTTTATTATTAAACGAAGGTCTTGCCTGCACCAGGGAATTTACTAAAATAGGTTTTCTAAAATAAAATAACCATGTCAGTCAACTGTTCTTTATAGGAGGGTGGAAGGAAGCCTTGGAAAAAACAGGGAGTAATATCAGCCCTCAAACCTCCCAGCTCTGCTGTGTAGCCTTGGAGTAGCTGAGCTGCTCTGTTTGACTTTAAAGGAATATTTTCAGACTGGCCTTGCTGTGCTTTGTGACCAGCTGGTTCCTTCTCCTTCTGCTCCCTGAAAGCTTTTCCAAGGATTTCCCTGGGAAAAGCTTTGTCTGTTATCAGTGTCTGTGGTTTTCTGTTTCATATCAGATATTATTCAGAACTATAAATGCTGTAGAGGTGTCCAGGTTCCCCAAATACACCAATTTGTGTTGACCACCTTTTATTCTTGCAAATGCACAATTGCCTTCCTGAGAAAACTGCATAAAACCCATTTCTCACAAAGATAAAAACCTCTTTTAATTAACAAAAATGATTAGCACAGGGCTCACCTTTCTGTGGAAGTTGAATTGACAAAGTTATTCCCAGGTAATGGCAGAGATCTGAACAATTCCCCTGACTCCCTGGAAAACTTTCCTGGTTCTGTGTTCTTCACCAAATATCAAAATCAAGCACCTTACATTAAAATTAAGTGTACTGCAAAAAAGAACCTGACTTTAGGTAATGATTTCCACAAAAATGCCAATTAAAGTTGTGTGGTTTAATTGATTAGTACTCTAATGCAATATTCACTTTTTTTTCTACATGTAACTATATTTAATTACATTGCAGCTTCATCACCAGAGTTGTCTTTTCAATTTGTAATAAATTTGGTCTTGCAGGGCTTTATCAAGAGATTTAATTGAGAATAACTTTGCATCTTCTGGAGTGTTACATTTCAGCAGTTTATACTCCAGTCTTGCACTAATATCCATGTTGGCAGAGGAATAAATCAATTATCCTCACATCCAGATCTGATTGCAAGATCACAGGTATCAATTCTTCAACACAAACCTCCCTTTCAACTCTCAAATTAAATCAGGACTAGGTAAAACTGAGCTGCTGAAATTAAATATGTGGAGGTCAGACTGTAATTTAGCAAGATATTTAATTACACTTCAGGTCACTTAAGAAGTTTGCCATTTTTCCTCAGGACCTGTGCTGTTATTTAACAAATATTTTGGATTTTTAATATTGGTCACCATGTTCTTTGTTCTATTAATTGCACTGATTTTGGTACAGAAATATTCAAAAGGATTGAGACTGTGCATGTATTTTTTATTTGTAATAGGGCACTATTTATTTATTTACTTATTTCTTCACAACTTCACAAATATCACAAGGTATTTAAACATGAGAGGGAGTAGATTTAGACTGAAGGTGCCTAATTCACACTAAATAATCTCTGGTCAGTAAATAAAATTCTTTTTCCTCCTCTGGGAAGAAAGTTTAATGTGAACTTAGAAGTTTTTTTAGGACAGGATGTGGATAAGTTCTCCCAAGACATGTCAAAAGTGCATTTACAGAGTGTATTTAACAAAGAGCAAATCCTGATTCTGCAAGAATCCTGAGAGTTCTGTAAACTCACATTCAGTAAAACATCACCAGAAAGATAAATTGGATAAATATTTTGATATCCCATGGGATTTGCTCACCAAACCTAACAAAACCCCTCTGTTTCCCAGGATTGCTGTGCCTGGAGCAGCCTCCAAGGTGAGAGCCTGTCCTACCTTTGAACTCCTTGGGAAAACCTCTCCTTCAGGACATTTCCCTGCTCTTACCGTGTTTGTTTTAGGTGAGTTCTTGGGCAGTTCACACACAGGAGGGGCTCAGAGCCTCTCCAGCTTTTCGAGCATCCGAATCCATGGAGGGAGCAGGCGGGAGCGGCTCCCGGGATTCCCGGCAGCTCCCGGGGGAGCACCTGGGCAGGTAAGGCAGGAACAGGGAGGCTTTTCCAGCCTGGGAATCTCCAGCTGTGAGTATGCAACTATTCCATTGACTA
Organism: Toxostoma redivivum; assembly: GCA_013397375.1. Lineage (NCBI taxonomy): Eukaryota > Metazoa > Chordata > Aves > Passeriformes > Mimidae > Toxostoma > Toxostoma redivivum. The sequence goes on from VXBI01006137.1 coordinate 59,732, forward strand.
GAAACCAAAAAACATTGGTCAGCTTCAGGAGAAAAGGACAAAATAGATTTCTGGAAGCGTTATTTTATTTATTTTGCTGAAATTCCCTCCTTTTAAGTCAGTATTCAGAACTAAAATTAAGGTTGTGATAACTTCCTCCTCCTCCTCCTCCTCCGCTTCTTCTCCTTCTCCTTCTCCTTCTCCTTCTCCTTCTCCTTCTCCTTCTCCTTCTCCTTCTCCTTCTCCTTCTCCTTCTCCTTCTCCTTCTTGTTATTATTATTATTATTTTGATGTTAATTTAAAAGCACTTTTCCATTTCTCCAGCTGCCTCTGTTGCACAGCAACAGAGATGGAAAATCTTGGTGGAAAGAACATCCAGAGTCGTGGTGACCCCACCAAAAAAGGCAGACAACACCCAGCACCCACCAGCTCCCTTGGGTTAATGGGATCAGATTCTCCTACTTGGATTAATGCTGGAGTTGCTGCCTCAAAAAAATAACTCAGTGAGCACAGGGAATCTGTCAGAGAGGCAGGGAGAGGTGGTTTGGGAGTTTTCTGCATAATTAAAAAGATTTCAGTGTTATTTAAACCTTGAGTTCACTTGGAGCTGTGAGATCCTAATGGGAAAGGAGCCCTTGGTGAAAAAGGGACCAGAGGATGGCTGGGATGTGAGAAACCAAATATTGCCATAAAAATTCAATTTACTGAATGGAAATGCTCTCAGGGATGCACGGGGGGGTTTGGGAGGGCTGTGCAGGGCCAGGAGTTGGATTCCATGATCCTGGTGGTCCCTCCCAACTCAGAAGATTCCATGATTCCATCCTGTCCTGATTTTCCAGCAGCTCTGCTCTGTGGAGGCCCTGGATGCTCCCAGCAAGGGATGGGGAGGTCACAGAGAACCAACAAATGGTGAGAGCAAATTCTGGGGGAAAAAATCCCTGTGGAAAACAGGAATTGAACATGGGAAGCCAGGCTTGGGTCAGGTCCTCGTTTGTTCTTTCAAGCATTTCTGTGGTGTTGGAAAACATGGTTGAAATTAATGTTCTGTGCATGGTGATGGTTGAGAGTATCTCTAATTTTGTGTGAGATACAGAATTATTATCAGTTCTTAATATATTGTTAATATATTTAATTTAGTAATAATAATACAATAATAATTTATATTACTAATATCAAGAGCTTCAGGAACAACTGCTTCCTCCACACAACCCTCATTTTAACAGCACTTTATATTTGCTTTATTATCTATATAAAAAAAGATTAACCTCAGTTTGAAATCTCCAGGCATAGTCTGGGTGTGATATTTTGTATATAAGGGGAGTTCAAGTGAAAATTACTGTTAAAATCATGTTTTCAAGTGCATTATTTTATTCATTGGGTTTTTTGGGAGGGATGTTGCTATAAGTAAACCACTGAGGAAATCATCAGAAAATTGAATTTTACAGTAACTCTTGCTGGCTTTTACATGCACTGTGATTTTTAGTTTTACTTGCTTGGGTGGGAAGGCTGAAAGAACAAAAATAGAGATTGAGGCACAATTAACAGAGGTTGATTAAACCTGAGGTTTTATTGTTATGAGAGAACAGACCCACAGTGATGACGTCACTTAGAGGAAAAAGCAAACAAAGCAACATTACCGTGGAATTCTCCAGTTACCTAAAGAAAATAAGGGAAATCTTCATTTTGAGTCCATTCTAATTAATAAATCTGTCTCTTTCCAGCCAGAAATTGATGGTCAAGTGATAAATTGTAGATCTAAAGGAGCTCTGGGGTTCCAGCATCCAGTGAGGTGAGTCCAATCCTGTCACTTGAGAGAGGAAAAGTGATAAAAAAAAAAATTAAACTCCTTCCTCCTCAGGAGAAGGATCAGTTTGTCCCTGAAAAATCTCATTTTTGTAACAATTTAATTACTCACCAAACTGCACAGATTTTTATCCCTCAGCAAAGATGCTCAGGCTGAACAGAGCCTGAAAAAGATGGAAAAAAGGAAAAAGTAATTTTAAAAACTCAATTTTTTGCCTCACTTAATTTATATTTACATTAATTGCTCACCAAGCCCAAATAATTAATATTTTAAATAATTATTAATCTATTTAACTATTAATATTAAGGAAACAGCTGCTGATGGAGTGTGATTGGTACAGATTTGAGGTTGCTTTAATTTGCTCTTGATTAAAAGTTGAACTCCAGGTAAGGCTTGGAGGACTGAGAAGGGTTTTCACCAATGTTTGGATTCTTTCATTAGGAAACTCCTAATTGGGATTTTCCTTTAGAGGAGGAAAATCAATGGAATATCCCTTTTCTTTATAAGCATTTGTCATAAAAGCTGTGGCACCTGAAATTCTGTGTGACCTTAATTTCTGTCAGATTTCACAAAACCAAGAGGGGCCATTGATGATTTTAATACAAAACAATGTGGATTTTGAAGTAAATCAATCAGTCTCTTCCACCTGGAGACACAAAATCCACTAAAATCAACCTCTGTACCTCAGGCCACCAATCCCAATCTAACCCTGCTATGCTAACCCTAATTTTAGAATCAATTAATTAAAAAATAAGTTTTGATGGTCAAGCTATTGGATGGACAAGTGTTACATGGTTTAACTTCTCTTAAAATGTGTTTTCTTCTTCTCAGGCTTTATCTGCCCAAATCCAAATCCCAGAAGTTTCTTGCTAATGTTGGAGAGAAGGTTCTGGCCAGTTTTCCTGTACAAGCCACAATTCACTTCTACAATGATGATGCTGAGTCTGAGGAAGAAGAAATGAGCCCTGAGAGACCCCAAATCCACATTAAAAATGAAGAATTTTAAAAAAGAACTGTCAGGAATGGATGGACAAACTCTGACCAAACAGAGAAATACAGCAGAGCTCAAAATAAACTATTTATAATTCTCTTTCCAAGGAGAATGAGTCAAAGCACTGGAAAATGGGAGGAAATCCTTTTGTGTTTTTAAGAGATTTAAATAAAACCCTGAAGCTGAACAAAAGATTTAAATTAGGTTGGTCTCAGCAGCAGAGATAAAGAACATTGAGAACATTGTACTGAGTCATTATTTCAAACACTATGTCCTGAGAAAGTGAAAATTGCATTGATGATGAATAATGTAATGTGCAGCCCCAGAAGAACCCAAAGGCTCCAAAACACACTGAAATCAGGCAGGGAATTATTTCAAATGTACAGATTGTTGCTTTTTGGCTCCATGGGATATATTTATTCTGCTAAAAAAGCTGAATGCCCAGCTGGCCTCATCCATTTCCAGTACAACCCACAGGGTCTAAACAACATTTGTGGTATTTTCTGGGGTTCTGCCATTCTCTTGTTATCAGATTTTCCCCCCTGAAATCTTTTGCCAGCCAGAAAAAAAAGTCAGCCTTGATTAAAAACCATGATTTACTTTAATGCCACATAAAACTTGCATTTTGTGGCACCTGTTTTAACTTCCCCACAATGTTTTTTATGCTCAGAGAGTTTCTCTGCACTTGCTTTGCTACCAGCACCTTTAAATACCTCGAGGATTAACTATTTGCCCTCACCAGGTTTTAAATTTTTATTTTTAACTCCAACCAGAACTGCCATGGGTTTCCCCAGGGACAGAGGCAATGCAGAATTCCAGATTTTTGACCTTTCCTGCACCTCTGGTGGTTGTGAGATCTATGTAGTTATTGGCTTTTTGCTATTATATCTTAACTTTTACAAATTATTTTAATATAGTACAATTTATAATCAATTTTAACTGCTTTTAATATAACTTGTCAACTTTTGTAGCCAATACCCTGGCCCTGTATAATTGATATATTTTAGTGTAATAAATAGATTTTAGTTTAGACTCTTACAAAAATGTTAAAATAAAGACTATGTAGTGTATATTAACTATTACAAAAGTAGTTAATACTTTTATAACTAATTAGCAATAGTAAAAATAACTCAAATAGTTCTGTGAAATAAATAATAGTAATTTAATATACTTATAAAATATCCTATCTACATAATAAAATAACATTCAAAAGAACCAAAGCCCCAACAGGAAAATTACTACTAACTCTCCAATTATCAAAAAGTATCAAAACAGAACCTCAGGAAAAAATAAATTTAATCTATAAAATAACATGTAAACAAGTCAAAAATTAAAGCAAACAAAAGATTCTCAAAACATACAAACTCACAGAAATATTTAAATATATGTAACCCTCATAAGTACACATTTAATCAATAGAATGAAAAAATATATGAAAAATTGTTTGAAGCTAACAGTGTGCTTTTAGCAGTTTGCCAAGCACCCCAACACTAAATATGATCCCTTTTAACCTTTATTAAACCTATTTTAAAAAGTAAACCTTATTTCTCACAACTTGTAAACTTAATAGAGGATCATTAATTAAATGTACACCAAGGGACATCCTAATAAGAATTAGTTGAAATTGAAACCCCAGAGTGACAAAGGAAAATTTCCACATCTCCACATCCAAACACATGGCACTAAAACACAGATAATTCAAAATATTTCACAAGATACCCTGAAATAATTCATGCTCCAGCTTCATTATTGAATCTGCAGCAAAAGCAAGCAGAGAAGCATCCAGGATGACTTCAGTGCTCTGTGATAACCCCAAATTTTGTGTGATTCCACCCAAAAAATGCACTGAGGTCCCTTCCCAGCTCGTTAATAATTAAGAGAAGCCCCAAAGTGAACTGGGGCAGCATCTCTGATTGAGCTGCAGGAACTTTCAGTTTCCACTTGTGATTTTTTACCTCATCTGCAATCCCACCCTGCACCCAGAGCCATCCATCATTCACAGGGAAAAGGTCACAAAGGAGATTTTGGGGAGTTCAGCACTTCAAAAGGCAAGGCTGGAAGCAGATGGAATTCTTGGCTCAGGTTTCTGTGCCACAAAAAACTTCCCTTGGGAATTCAACAGCTGCAACACTTCCAGTAAATGCTGCTTTCATTTTCTATTCTCCAAAATGACGGCAGCAAAAAGCAACTTTTTGTTCCCTGGTACAGGGATGCCTCCACAAAACCTCTACAATTTTAGATTCCTGTTGTATGAAAAGTCATCGTTAAAGCTGATTTTCATACAACAGCCTTGAATTCTGCTTCCAGGAGCTTTTAAGACAAGCTCTGAAGGATACAAATATCCAAGGGAAGCATGTCCTTGCATGTCACAGAATTGTTTTTTTTTTTTTTCTAAATGTGATGCAGGATTAATTTGGATTAAAAGAACTACCACAGGATTTTTTTCCCCCTAAATTACATTTATACAGGAAGAATGACAACAGCAGCAGAACTGAGCAAAGGCAAAATTCCCAACAGCAGCTTTTTGAGCTCCAGAGACAAAATCCTCCCAATTCACTGAAACATTTCCTATTTAATGTTATTTATTCTGCACTGGCTTCATCTCTCAGCTGCTTTTCATCCATAGCACAGCCTCCCAACAAAAGTGACTTTGGCAGCCCCTCTGGAAGGGAACTGGCAGAACAGAATGAAATCCTTCCAAAACTTTCTCAGTTCAGCCCTGAACAGAGAGGTACAAAACCCCCCATTCATCCAGCTGGGTGGAAGCTGACTGGAAATTCAACCAGCAGGACTCTGAATTAAATATTTTAGCAACTCAAGTGCCCACAAGAAAGGTGAACAAAATATATTTACACAGGACCAGTCAAATATTTGTTTGAAAGGTAGAAACATTTTATGATTTCCACCCACAAATGAAATTGAAGTTCATGGAAACTTGTTGCATTTTTCATATTTCTAGGCCCCCTAGCACAGATGTGTTCCAGGATGGACATTTAATATTAATATTACAGTTTTCTATTTTATATCAGGAGGTCTTGGGTTGTCCTTGCTTCTGTTCTCCCCAAGCACAGTGAGTGTTGGAGATGATCCAGTCGAGCTGACAGAATTCCTCGTGCTCCAAATAATTTTGGGATGGTCTGGACAATGCTTTAGGGAACAGCAAAACTTTATCTGCTAAACTCAAGGGAAATCATGGAATGGTTTGGGTTGGGAGGGACCTCAAAGCTCATCCATGGGCAGGGACACCTTCCACTATCCCAAAATTTCTCCCAGCCCCAATGTCCAACCTGGCCTTGGGCACTGCCAGGGATCCAGGGGCAGCCACAGCTGCTCTGGGAATTCCATCCCAGCCCTTCCCAGGGAACAATTCCTAATTCCCCAAATCCCATCCAATCCTACTCTGAAGCCATTCCCTGTGTGCTGTCCCTGCATCCCTTGGGAATTGTCTCTCTCCATGTTTCCTGCAGCTCCTCCAGGCCCTGCAAGGCCACCCTGAGCTCAGCCCAAAGCTTCTCCTCTCCAGGCTGAACAATGCCAGCTGTGCCAGCCTTTCCTCCCAGCAGAGCTGCTCCATCCTCTGCTCATCCTCACATCCCAAAGTTTTATCATCCTTCCCTTCTTGCCAAGATGGAAAGAAATGAGAGACCCAAATTTGGCAGCCCCAGCTCTGTTCTCCCCTTTGTTTCTCTGTTCCATTCCATTGGAGCCCAGTTATAACTCAATTATTTTATGGTGACAAATCCCCACTTTTTCCTTCCCATCCCTCCTGGGGCGATCCTGCCCCACCAGCTGATCTTCATGTCGGAGTCTGGGACATCCCTTTGAGAGTCCAGAGTTGCTGAGACCCTGTCAGGGGCTCTGAGACCCTGGGATGATCCCAAAACATCTGTGGGGTTGATTATAGCCCTTGGAACAAATCACCAGCTTTAGATGAGAACTTAAAAGTCACAGGAGTTTAAGTAGTGTTATCATAAAGTGAAAATATAGATTGTAGGATTTTTGGGAATGGGGATTTTAGAACACAAGATGGAGGAAAAAGCACGTGTTTGGTCTTTCTTTGTTCTTCTTCTTCATCTCCATTTTCTATTGTGGAGCTGGCACTTTGGGATTGGTTTAGAGTAGAAGTTCAGTGTCTAACATAGATGATGGGAATTGGGAAATAATTGTAAACATCATGTAGGTAGTTTTTAGTATAAAAAGATAACAGGGCCCTGAAGGGCAGAGAGTGTGCCATGGCTGCCCTGCAAGACAGACCTGGCTGGGCTGAGAGAAAATATTACAGATAAGAAAAGAATAAACAACCTTGAGAGCGAGAAAACTGAAGAGCTCAGATTGATTCCAGCTCGGGCACACGAACTGCCAGACAAGAACTTTTACACAGCTCGGGGAAAAACCAAAACGATTTCTGAGACTTCACAGCAAGATGTGGAAAATATCATCCACCCCCAGCAGGATAAAAACTGCAGGAGGACCCAAAAAGTTGCATTTAAGTGCAAACCTGAAGTTTCATCCCTGGCTTTATTCCAGCAGGGACAATGCAATGGATTGAACTCTTCCAGTTGTGCCACCAGGAAGGCAGAAAGGTGAAAATGAGGGCAAATTTAGGGTTTCTTGCCTTTTATTTATTTAGCTTCTCCTCAGTCTCTGAGAAGAATGGATACCTGATATCCAGGGATGTTTTGTAAAGAGAGGCAGCACCGCTCAATCATGTGGGGGATTTTTTTTTCATCGGTACCTAAGGTAAAATTTATATAAATCTACATAAAAAAACCTCCTCTCCTCTTTGCAGACTTGTGTATCTTCTTACTCACACTCACAGGCAAGACCTGTGCATCCCCAATTCCCCAAAATACATATTTTAACCCTAAAATCCCAATTACCTGGTTTTATTTTGCTCCCAGAGGCAATTTCTGAAGTGTCAGGCGTGCCCAAGTTGAAGCAAAGGTCACCAGGGTGTTTTTGAAGCAGCAGTGACAGAAAAGCAAAGTTTGAGTTTCACTCCCTGAACAAACATCCCCCCTTGGGCTCCTTTGGTTCTCCCATAATTGTGGGGGATGCAGAGAAATTCAATTTATCCCATATCCAATCTTTGCCCAAGGTTTGCATCTTTTAATTTGTGTTTTCTCAGGGCATTTTCCAGTAGCTTTCCTTGATCCTGAAGGGATTTGGGCATCCTTAACAAGGGACTGAATTAATCCTTCCATCAGATGATCCCAAAAGTGGCCTTCACTCGTTGTCATGCCAGAATTCCAAGTGAAATTGTTCTCTCAGGAAGCAAAAAGGGTGGAAAATACACAGGGAATAAAAAAAAAGATTGCAGTCAATACTTCAATGTCTGGAATGTGATTAGAGGAGTGGCAGAAGAGTAAACACATCTCTGTGTCTGCTGGTCATGAAATCATGGTTTAATGGAAATTAAATTATTAATGAAAATTATAAAAGCCCAGCATCATGGTAGGGTTGAGGAACAACAGCAAACCAAACCTCAAAATTAATAAGTTAATTAATAAGTTAAAACTACCACACAAATATGCTGTTCTAATTTAGACAAAAATTTTTATACAATGTCCCCACCAAAAATTCAGTATTTCAAATTGAAATGTTGAATTGAAAAGCATTTTTTCCTTCAATAAGGAGGTGTTTTAATCCTACCTGGAATACTGAACATGGAGATTTTTCCTTCAAATTCAGGTAGAAAACCCAACCAACTACAGATTTCTATTTATACCAAAGTGATTGTTACCACATCTTAAAACTTTCCAGAGCAACTTATGATCATTTGGACAGATTTCTAAAGAGCTGATGGAAGATTTTTCACACAAATTCTCCAAAATTTATTAACTTTTAATGAAATAATAACATTTTAAATTAAATTTTCTGCTGAAACTGGTTACAGGCTTAATGAATAATGAGGTTCTACTCACTGGGCTTTATTTAGACCTAAATAACATTGAGTCCTGGAGATACCTGAATTTGAGATAAAGGAAATAAACAAAAGAAAAGTAAAATTCACTGTTTAAAAAATATCTGAACCACTTAACCTTGGGTTTTAACAGCAGGGACCTGTCAGTTCTTGTATTTCCAGCTATTTCCTTGAACTTAGTTTTCAGTATTCTTAAAAATAAGTTTAAAAAAGTAATTTCAAGACTTGTTTCAGCAAATCTTCACAACCCACCTTTATTATTTTTGGTAATTCAGTGAATCTGGTAATTTGAATAAAGAATTGTGTGAAGGAAAATGGAGCATTTTACACCAGGAGAAACCTCCCAGAACCACAGGAAAATGGTGAGGACGGAAAAATCAGCCACATTTTATTAATATTTACAAAGGCAAATAATATATTTACAATGCAAACACTTCCAATTAATAATTAAAAAAGATCCTCAAGTGTTTGACTGGCAAAACACATTTTCTCTCCCTGAATGTAAAGAGAAATAAAATTAAACTCTGTCTAAAAGCTGCTTTTTTCCCCTCTCAGAGGGGAATTCTAAGCAGAAAGCTGCAAGTACCAGAACACTTTTAAACCCACATTTTTAATTTTTAAAGAATAACCAGATAAATTGTTGGGGCATCATTCTCAGAGCAATGCAGGTTATTAAGATAAATAATAATAATAACAACAACAATAATAATAATAATAAATTTAATTATGAATTCAGGGGAAAAAGCAGAAAAAGTTTTTATTTTTAGTTTGGACAGGTTTTAAGTGTCTCTCTATAAGTTTATTAATCCTTTGTTCAAACAGATTTTAATAAGAACTATATAATAATAATTTTTATTACTATATACTAATGATTTTTATTTCAGTAATAACTATCTGCTATTGCAGATGCCTTTTTCAGGGAGGAAAAACATCCTGTTGACTTCACTGATGGGAATATCCCTCAGGGCTGGAATTGCCTCCTCTTGGAATTTCTTCTGCTGCTGCTTTTTTGCAAAGTTATCTGCAAAAGATAAAGAGAATACTTCATGGCTTTCAAATCTTTTTCTTCCCAGAATATTTATATAATTATATAATGCAACACTACAAATTTAGCTACTTTAAAGGATGCTGAAAACCCCAAACTCAAATATTTAAAGGTTTAAAGTTTGTGTTTTATTCTCTACAGAGTTCCAGAATTGTCAGTGAAGGATCAAACTTTTAAATAAGCATTTAAATAATTTTAAACTTACCTGTGATGGTGTGAGTGGAGTTGAGTGGAGCTGTGCTCATCATGTTAATCCCAAAAAGCAAAATATAACCAATTCCCACAGCCACCAGGAGATAAACTGGCAGAGCAACTGCCCAGTACCTGAGAAAAAGGATTTTAAATTTTATATTTAGTAACAAAGGCTTAATAATAAATGAGTTTTAATGTTGGTATTGTATCTGTGATGAATTTCTCCGAGAGGAAAAGAAACAACACCTCTGATTGTGGATCCTGACTCCACTGGAGCTACTGACAAACCATCAGATAATTTCCTTTAAAAGGTGTTTATTTTTTAAATATGGCCTAAAGTTTATTGTATTTCCACCAGCAAACTTCCTGACAGCAAAATGCCAAATTTATCCTAAAACATCCCAATATTATTTATTTCATGGCACAATGAAACATTTTCACCACAGCTGCATAAAAAAATGCTTCAGCAACATTACTGCCCTTTATCATCAGGAAAAAATGGATTCAATGCAAGGCCATTATTTAACAAGGAAAAAAAAAGCTTTTTTATTTGAAAATAATTAAGATTAAAGAGTTTAATTGGCTGGACTTACTTTTGAGGCCAGTATGTCAGTCCCAGGGAGAACAGCCAAGTCTCAGGAATATAAGCCCAGATAAGGTACAAAACTGCACAACAAAATTAAAAACTCACAATAAGAATGAGGATGTCTTAGACTTCCTAAATTTTTAAATTTTTAATTTAAACCAAAATACCTGTCCCAAAAGATTGCAGAATTTGCCTCTCAGACACAAATCCTGCCCAGTACATGACCACATAGGATCAATTTTATATTTGCTTAAACATTTTATTTCTGCTTTCCTATGGAGACAGACAAGGATTTATTCCAAGTTAAACTGCAGAACAAAACCACCCCCAAACACCTCAATATAGAGAAGCCAAAAGAATCTGAACAGAGATAATGTTAAAGCCAAAAATGATCTCACAGCGGTCATTTAATGGGAAGAAAAACAGGAATTGCAGCTGTGTAATGAAAAATTATTGAAAATCCTTCCTGATTCTTCCTGGGAGAGGAGCTGAACCAACTCCCGCTCGTTTCTCCCAGCAGGATCCTGCACTAAAAGATATTTGCAGCACCTTGTGTTGAAAAAGTGTTTTCTACCCTCTCAAACCTTGGTCCTGAGTGAAATGAAGTGAAATGAAGAACCCATCACACCAGCAGAGAAAAGCTGACAGAACCCAAAATATTTTCCACCTCTGTTGAGCAAATTGAGCTAATTTATTAATTTTTTCAGTGTTTTGGTGGGGAAGGTAACACCACACCTACCTCCGGTGCTTAGTGAATGTGAAAATGGGTGTGATTTGAATAAAGAACGGGTTATTTGAATAAAAAAATGGGAATGCAGCACAGCAGCATTGGGGGTGATGGGTTCAGCTGCGGGATACTCACTGAAGCCAAACCACGAGCCCAAAAACAGCGCAAATCCATAAATGGCCCTTTCGGGCAGCGGCGCCGGAGAGTTCTCAACCATGATGGGATCGTCCCTGAACTTCGCGGGGAGGCGGAGAACGGGACAGGAGGATGGGAGAGACTTAGGAGCGGGATAGGAGGATGGGAGAGATTTCAGAATGGGGTAGGGGGATGGGAGAGATGTTAGAATGGGATAGGAGGATGGGAGAGATTTCAGAATGGGATTGAAGGATGGGAGAGATTTAGGAGCGGGATAGAGGATGGGAGAGATGTCAGAATGGGATATGAGGATGTCAGAGATTTCAGAATGAGATAGGAGGATGGGAGAGATTTCAGAACGGGATTAGAGGATGGGAGAGATTTAGGAGCGGAATAGAAGGATGGGAGAGATTTCAGAAAGGGATTGGAGGATGGGAGAGATTTAGGAGCGGGATAGGAGGATGTCAGAGATGTCAGAATGGGACAGGAGGATGTCAGAGATGTCAGAATGGGACAGGAGGATATCAGAGATGTCAGAATGGGATAGGAGGATGTCAGAGAT
>VXBI01006139.1:0-61377 GCA_013397375.1 Toxostoma redivivum
AGGCTCCTGCCTTCCTGAGCAGAGCCCTGTCTCACACCCAGGCAGGCACTGTGACTGTGAGTGGGCACAAATACTCACGAGCTCGTGAATGTCATTGCGAAAGACTGAGTGGACCCCAATGATGAAAGGTGTTGGGGAGCTGAGAACCTCCAGTAGCTGTGCAGGAAGAATTGGAATATAGGGATAACTGTGAAAAGAAGAAATGAAATAGAATAAAAGTTTCTGACTGTCTTTTCACATGAGGCAACTTTTTTCTTAAAAAAAAAAAAAAATCTTCCTGTTAATAATCAGGGATGCTAAAGTTATAGATAATACATTTATTTTAAAAACATGATTAGTCTTTGGCCATATACACTTCAGCCTTTTGTAAAATATCATTAATAAGAAGTCTCTAAAGGAAATATTTTGTTTTCATATTTTATTTCAACATTATGCATAGAACACTATTTCAGGTATTGTTTATTTGGCTTGACAATTTAAAAAACTTGGTGTGTTCATCAAAACAACATCGAGTTAGAACTAAACTGATCAATGCATTTCTACACCTAATTTACAGTTATTAAACATTTACATTCATTACTAATTAAACATTAAGAAACATATTCCAGAACTCAATTTCCAGTTTTTCTTTCTTATTCTATATTATAATGAAACCAATCTCTGAAATATTTTGAATAAAACAAGCTATTAAAATACAAGCAGAGTTTGAAAGAAGTAAGACAGAATTAGATATCTTCTTCCTAAAAAACCCAAATTGATTGACATTAAGTTTTCCATTTCAAAATTGTGGATCCACCTGTGGCTTTTTGGAGAGGATCAGTTTGTTGACTTAAATTCATTTTCTGATGGACACTTGTCAGTGACTTAAAACTGATACACACTAATGTGGAGCTCTCCTCTGGGTTTCTACCCTACATTTGCAGGTGGAATATTTCTGAATTGTTTCCACTGCCACAATGCAACCAGATTTTTATTAATGATGTGTACACACTTGGATTTGCCTATATCATGATTAATAGCTTTGCTTAATTGAACAAATATAGCAAAACTACTTCTGCTTGGGACAAACAATAAATGTAATTTGGTTTTGTAATAAATTAATTTTGTAATAAAAGCTATAAAATCAGTTATAAAATTATTGAAGGATTTCAAAGAATGCAGACTTAACTCACCTGTATTTGAGGGGAAACATCAAAGACTCGAGAGCCCTGCAGGCATCACTGAGCCTTTGAAAACTTGCTGAGTGAAAGAGAACCTTGTTTTCTGTAAGCACGGCACAGAATAAGCTGAGTACATTTTGGATTCCTTAAAAAAATAAAATAATGAGAAAGAATTGTAACATCATGCCAAAAATTTCAAAATTACATCAAAATGTACCATTTTCTGGAGGTATTTTCCGAAAGTATATGATAAAACACATAAATTGCCAAGTTCCAAGCTTTTCTACTTTTTATTTGACTAGTGCAGCTTCCTTCTGTTTTTCAGGTTGCTAAAATACAACCTGAATGTATTTCTACATTTCAGATATATGTATTACATCTCCTTTTCAATACCACTTGCAAGGATTTCCTCTTCTCAGCACAAATCCCAGCAATGCTTAATAATGACTTCAAACAGTATTATGTGCATCTTCTGAGTATCCAGTACTCACTTCTGGTCACTGATCCAGGCTTAACTTCTAAACCTCTTTGGATCTCCAAGCAGGGAGAAAAAAATTAAAACCATCCTGCCAAGTTCCAAAGAAAATGAAAAGATTCCTAGTGAATACATTCATACCTCATCCATGGAAAACATTCTAGGAGTGAAGAGGTTAAAAGAGGGCAGTAAGAGAGTATTCATCATTAGAAGGATACTTTTAAAGGAAGATCTGAATGTTCAAAAAAGCCCCATTAGATTTAGGGTAAGACTTATGAATCAGATGATGGTTTTGGGGCTTTTTTTAAGACAGTATAACTTACCAAAGAGAAAAGCCACGTGCTTTCAGGGAAAACCAAAAATATATTTCCTTTAAAAAAAAAGTCCCATCCTGAGATGCAGACATGCCTGACACATGTGAGATATGCTGAAATTTATGAAATTTCCTGAAATATGCTGGAATGTATGATGTTTCCCTGAGGACATGGCCTGTGTTATCAGTAAGACAGCCTGTATTACCTTCCCAAAGCTGCTGCTTATCTTGCAATAATGCCCCCAGAAAGAAGTGTGACTATGGAGAGCTGCTATATTCATATGATAATTAACACTTTGGGGTTTTTAAAGTAATTTTTATTACACATTTTGACAATCTTTTTTCTTCCATAATGTATGCAAATTTTCTTGGCTGGAGTAAAGCTGAGTTCATAAACACAGTGAGACAAGGATCTGGAGAGGGTTGCTTAGAAAAAGAAGATTTAACTCCTAGGATGAAAAAGTCAAACAACAACATAACAGCTTGTGCTTCCAAACTCCATCCTCCAAGAATCCACAGAACCCACACAACCAAAGGCTTGAGAGGACTGAGGATAGAGGGCTTTGTTACAAGGCTGAGTGAATTCCTGTTGCAAGTGTTTGCTATTATTATTAGTGGTATAATTCATATTGTGCTAGTAGAAAACAAACTGCTTTGTAACACATAAGGTGATGATGATGATAAAAACTCTCAATTTGTGAATGAAACAGTAAATGGTTAGAAGCTAACAGAAATAATGTCCTTTCTTGTGTGTATGCACAAGGGATATGAATATGTTTGAACACAAGATTAGAAAATGCTGCCTGCTTGAAAAAAAATCTCAGTAAAAATTTAAAAACTCAGACTGCCCCTTTTATGCAAAACCACCCTTGATAATTTCTCAGAAAATTGTAAAGAATATTTTGGAGTATACTTTTTGTTTCAAACTAAGTTTGTGTTTTCAACTGGACTTCTCACTCCATTTCATTCCACACCAAAGATTTTAAGACATCTAGGAATACATATTTGTTAAACATCTGACAATTTTTTCCTACAATGAGATAGAAAGATTCTCAAACAGTGCTCTAAAAACCCATAACTTTTTGGCAGGTATTACTGAGGAAAATAATACCAAAAAACCTCACAAATATTCAAAACAGTTAGTACAATGAAATCCTCTAAAAAAGCTCTTTCTGTCATCAAAATACCTATAATTGAAAATTCTTGAAATAGATGGTTTTCCATTCTGCATGTCTTAAAACCCAAATTTGAGTTATGAAAGGTAAGAGTTCTAGAATATTTTCTGGATGTCATTGACTTCAAACTTTGTTTTGGAAAGAATTAGAAAATTCATTTACTGATGTAGAAGACTCAATTGAAATCAAGCTGTGACAAAAAATAGCCTTTTTATCTATATGATATTATTTTGCTGTGTATTATGATGATTCAAGAGTCTAGAACTATTTTAATTCTAACACCTTTGAAAGTCATAACACTTATCCAGTATCAGCATTTTTAATTTCAGATCTCTTCAGAATACAGCCTTCCTCACCAGACACAAAACAATCTGCAATTCTCCAGTGTACATAATAACTGAACACTTTTGCAAAAATTTTACTAACACAAACATAAATGAAGGGGAAATCAGAATTTTGCTTATGTATAAAGAGGACACCTGCAAGTACCTCACAGTATCCAAAGAGTGGTTGTAGATCTCTCCTAGAGATTAGTCAAATGATACACTTCTGTGTAAATAATAAAGGTAATCTTCATGTTCCTGCATGTTAAACTGTATAACAGGTAACTGTATTAAGTGTTAAACTGTATGTCTGTCTGATTATTATCTATTTTTACCACTGCAAGAAATGGATTTTGTCAGCATCTTCCATTTACAGAAAGTTCTGGCTGTCCAGTCAATGGAACACAAAGTTTATTTCAATTACTTACACTGATGGTATGGTTTGTGAGGCTTTCATAGTTTCACTAGGGAAATTAAGTCTGGTTTTGCTGCATTTCAGTGGCCACAGATCAAGCTTCATTTTGTACTCCACAAAGGCATTTATCAGAGCATCTTAATCAGCACCAATAGAAGCTGATATTTAAATGACTACTTTCAGCAACTATTTCCCACTGAGAAACTTGATGTCCCACAGCAGAACACAAACTGCAAACATGTTTTCATTACATTCTGGGAGTTGCTCTCCCAGATGTTCACTGCATTCTGGCTGGCCATGGAAGGTGAATTTGAAGTTTACTGTGAGATGAATGCACTTGATGTAACCCCAGCTGTGCTGAGCTAGAGAAAAACATTGCTTTATTTGCATTTATGGAAGAGACCAAACTTGAGAGCATCTAACACACTTGGACAATTAACAAATTCCACTGATTGAAAAGCTTTGTACCAGTATTTTCCTTCTCTCTCCCTCTTTCTCTCCTTCAACAGTCTGTATGCAATACAGAAAAATAAAAAATACATAATATAAATAAAGTGTGCAATATAGACAGCTAATCTGGAATTTTCTCATTTTCAAGATGACAGCCACTAATTCAATACAAAAATTATTGCTCCACACATACTTTGAAATATATCTTTTCAGGAATATCAGCAGTATGACCGTGAGGGAAACTTTCATCCGATAAAATCAAACCAATTATAAATAGTAGGACTTTTGATTACTTTCCTTTTCTAAACCATTGAAGCCATTGATTAAATTGTTTGAGGAAGCCACCAAGGTGTTGTTTCAAGTTGTTTACTGAAAACATCCATTCCAAGTAACAGCCTGAGCCCAATTTCCTCGTGCTGCAAGACACAATCGTGTCTGGCTGGAACCTTGAACCTCTGCTGCTCTGCAGACTCCACTCTGCATCCGATGCTCATTTGTCAGGGCATAAATAGACAACATGAAAAACAACAAACAAGTTGATTTTTACAGATTACTCTCTTGCAGTCTACAGACAGACATCCTGTAAAATATTATACATACGCTGGAAAATTTTGAATGGAGGCTTCCTGACCTTCACTGTTTTCAAGTATTTAAAGAATCTGTAATTTGTACTAAATTATCTGACATCCTACATCAACAAATGTATCATACTGCCTGCTTCCTGTTGTTCTAGAATTTAAGTACTTATTTAAGCATGATTAAAAAAAAACACCAAGCACAAAGTCCATTTGACAAGTTACTGTCTTCTACATTGGATGAAATCAGAATATTACCACTTCCTTCTTCAGACTTTTGTAAAGAGTTATACACATGGATTCAGAAACTCAACCAGTTGAATACATTATTATGCCAATATGCCATTCTTGAATTACTGGACACAAGAAAAAGCTTAATAGACAAAATAATCCATAACTTAGCCAGACTAATCCAGGAAATTGGTCAACAAAGCCTGAAAAGCCTTTCTGAAAGGCCACTGGAGACTGCATAGTACAAGTGCTGTGCCAGGCAGTGTCAAGCTCTAAAGATAACTAGGAAAAGAGTAGAGAAAAACAAAACTCTTTTCATATTTATTTTTAGATGTGGCTGCATAACTCTGCTAATGCCCAAAACACAAGCTTAACTAGTAAATAAGAGGCAACAACTGTACTCAATATTCAGACAGGTAATCTGTGCCAAACTGCATGGATTTGTCCACCCAAAAATCACACAGCATCTCCAATCAACTCCACAGAGCGAAACCCAAATGATGGCTGTGTCACTCAGCTCAGGATCAATTTGCATTTAGGAAATCATGCAGGTCTGTGATTAGGGCAGCACTCCATGATTAAATTTTGCTTGCTCACCAATGGGGAACAATCAGGCTGTGCCAGCAGAGAGCTTTGGGAGGGTTAATTTATCCTGCTTTTTGGCTGGGAAACAGAGACATGAGTCAGATGAGTACCCCATGAATGAATTTATTTGGGCTTTGTCAGACTCCATCCCTACAGCATGGAGCCTTCAGCTGAGACTCCCTCAAAGAACCCAACGTTTCATGAATTCATCCCCAGTTCTGAGCCCACAGAAGGAAACACGGGTGTGACATGCACTACTGAAGCCAAGCTCCATTTTTAGAGATGCATTTTTGATTTGGGAATTGAACTGAAGGCAGCTCAGAATCTGAACCATGAATTCTGCATGTTTGTAAGGATGGAATGAAGGCTTCCCTACAAACTGTCTGGGGAGGGTGGAAGAGGAAACAGGAGGACCAGATAGAAAGATTCTGGAATAAACACCACTGAGGCCAACTGATCATTAAAAGCTATCAAAGAGACTGTGAAAATGAGGAGATATATATAAAATAATGTCTTCAGCTGATGGATAAATATCCCTACAGTGATCACTCCCCCAAAGTTCAACAGTATCCACTCTGCTGTGTCCACACTGAGTCAAGCAGATGGTTGTTCCCCAAACCCTAAATCACACAGGCACAAAGAACCAGGGATTAAGCACAGCATAAGATCTGCTCAGGAGAACAGTCAGTCTGTCTGTCATTTGCATGTTGATACCACTCCATTATTGCCAATTTCCTCAAATCCCTCTGCAGACCTACTTAAAGCAGCAGCAAAAACCCTTTGGCTTCCTTGAGCCTCCAAACACAGCTCTGCCAATACACTGAGTGAACACAACCACTGAGTTTTGGTTTTTTTCAGAGACAATGATAAAGCTAAATACAATTTTGAATAGAAGATTTAGATAAGTTTTCTATCCCTGAAAAAGATAAGTGCAATACCATTTTTCTTAAGCGTATTTTAAAGCTTTACATACCCAAAGGGAGATTGATAAACTCAAGATTAATATGACTGTGTTAAGTGAATTTTCTTGCCAAATTAAAAAAGACACAGGAAAGTAAACCAGACAAATAACCCTTTCATATACAGAAAGTATTCATGTGGCAGGGAGGTAAATGCCAATTTCATGTGAAGGCAGTAAGCTGAATTACACAAATATACAAACAAAACCTGCATTACCACTTAAAAGTTTGTATTTCTAAATATTGAAACCAGAAAGTTTTGTTCTCCTACTGTGTGTTAAGATTTGAGTGATAGTCTATTTTGCTGAAATATGGTTTTTAATTTCTTGTCTGATTTCATCTTCTGCTTAGTTATTTAGTTATCTAGAAAGGTAAGTAAAATAGGAAGCTATTTGTTTTGGATATTATTCCCATAAATATCTACTATTCCAACCCTGAAAAAAATTCATAAATAAAGGTAAACAGTAATCTTGTATAATTACTAGTAATCTGTGTACTAATTGCTAATTACCTGCATAATTACTAACATCAGGATACAGAATTTCTGTGTAACCCTCATAGGTCCAAACGAACAGAAACTCAATGAAATTCTGTAAGAGAATTTTGAGTGGACTGGGATAATGGATACACACCAATGAACTGAAATGCTGCCCAATTTCCATGAGTAGAGGTGGGAGAGAGCTCCTGAAAGATTCCCAAGTTTCTAGAAATTTTTACAGGTGAATTTCTTTCATTGATTCTTTAGAATTGCCCTTTCAAGAATGATGATTTTATTGTTTGAACCAAATGTCTGGTGAAACATACATCAAAAGATATGTCATAAAAATAAGCACACGTTATAAAAATTATTTATAGCAGTTTGATTAGCCAAAATTATCTCTTTGTATTCTGATAGCAAATCTAAAATTGAGATTTGAGAAATTATTTGCAACTGCTGATGTATTTAAGTAATCAAAAATAGAGCAGTCTACCATCCCTCCAAATTGATTCATAGATGGTGGAAAGTAAAGGAGGATTCTGTTCAGCCACCAGACATTTTAAATTAATTTAAATTGTTTGAGCAATCTGATATTTTTTCAAGATATCATAATTTGTCTGGATTCACTTAAAGCAGAAAAAATGTTCTTTAACAAAGCAATTCAGAGTGAGGGTAATACCAGTAGGATCCTTAGAAAGTAAATATCCAAGAATGAGAAGAGTATTGTCTTTCTTGAACTGTACACAGGAAAAATGGTCAAGGATACACAAGGGACTGCAAACATACCTGCTTCCTGTCTCAGGACTACAAAGTCTTTCTCATGGAACATTACTACAGAAGCATTATATGAACATAACCAAATAAATGCAAAGGCAACAAGAACAGATGTGGCTGATCAGGATATTCTGTAAGAGCAATCTTCAGCCACTGTTGGCTGATATTTATGGAGCATAAAAGGACAAATATTCAATTGCAGAAACTGTGTAATGGTGTAAACATGAAAAAATTTAAAAATCACTTTATTTTCTCTAATTATCATGCTTGGATTCTCTTCAAAACATTTACGAAACTTTAAAAATTCTTTGTCAAATTCTCTGGGATTTTCCTGAGACAGTGATACTTCAGCCCAAAATGCAACTAAAGAGCAAAACTTTAAATATGAATTTACAATAATGAATATATGGGAGTAAAGGTCTATAGAACTGCTTTTCTTGTCCTCTCACCACAAGAATTAACACTGAAGTTTAGAAATTGCAGGTTTGCAAGTTCTTATGATTTGACTGCTACCAAGCCTGCTTCGAAATAGTGAGAAAAGTTCTGCCTGCACTCATCCCAGCAAAAATAGAAAGAAAATAAATCTGTTCCCAGTAGGATCCCTTTCAGTATTTTCTATAAGCAGACACAAGGTTATTTTGCATCTTTTTGAAATCTGTTTGTCTATTTATTAGACATTTGCTTTCTGGAGATTACATTTTGCTCATCTCTGAAAAACAATAATTTGTTTACACTCTTCTGTGTAAACTGAAGTGTGTAAACTGTGTTTTCTGAAGCTCTGCTGTAAATAGAAAATAACTCTTTTTCTCAAATATCTCAAAACAAATTTTCACCTAATGAATTTCACTGAATTGTTATAGAGCAAACTGTATTATGTAATTTTTTTTTCTCTTATTTGAAATATTTCCTTTTCAAAAAAGCTCATTAACTACAGCACTTAATCAAACACACAGCTTCAAATTTATTTACTTAGGCCAGATAACTTTGCTTTCTCAATTTATAATTTGCTTAAAATAAACTACTGCACAGTTTGCCTCATTAAAACAGCAACACAAGTTCAGAGTGGATTTAAGTGAGCATGTTATGTTGTGTGCAAAAACACTGAGCACTGCAAGAAATATTGTATATAAGAACCATAGTGCCTCCAGCTCCTTTCAGACTCCTGGCAGCAGCATCTCAGGGGGCACTGACCGAGCTCCAGGGCATCCACAGGTGTCAAACAGGCAGGAACAGAGCAGGATGTGCTGAAGGAACAGCTTGGCATCACCTGCCTGGGATCTGCCCTGGTGGCTCCCCCTGCCAGGGACGCTGCTGCTCTCCTTGCACTGCAGCAAAGCTCACAAGAGGAGCCCAAGCTGGCAGAGGATGGCTCTGCTCTCACTGCAGCACCTGGGCTGCTGGAACCACAGCATCACACCACCACAGGTGGCACTTTCCCTCCTGCCACCCTCCAAAGGTTTTCTGTTAACTTGGTGAGATCAAAGTGCTCCACCTCTTTAGCACAGGAGATGGGGCAGCACTGTGCAGCTGGAACGGGACATTCCACACAGGATCACTGCTGGGCAGTTTGTGCTGCTGGGGAAATGAAGCCTCAGTGACTGTCCAGAAAGTGCCTTGACTTGGAAATGCAGAAGAGTCCCTATAAAAAACTCACTATGACAATGTGCCTTTATTTCTAACAGCATCTAAAAGAACACTTTCCTTTTGTTCTGCTCTTGCAGCAGTAAGGCCCCATTGGCAGTAAATGCCACATCAAATCCCTTCATAATCTATTTGTTCTTTGATGAACTACACAAATCTACTTGGAAAGCCTGAATGGTAAATTCTCTCTGGCTGGGTTATGGAGCTAATTGCAGCTCACCAGCCAGTGGGATTTAAACTGAAACTAGAGCACAGGCCAACAGCATCCACTCATGTGATGCCAGGTCCCATAGGCTGCAGAGTATACAATTTATTAAAATAAAACATTAGAAGTGTATAAACTTCAATAAAATAGTCCTCATTTAATTGCACATGCTGCTAAAAACCAACAAAAGTTATGTATATTCCCTTCACAGGATACATCATGGAAAGGAAAGAAATTGAGTGTGTTGGGTGAGAAGTTTGTAAACAACCAGACAGAGTAAAAAAAGTTCTGGTTCATATCACTGAAATCTCCTAACAAAGATAAGATGTGGAAAGAGCACCACATTGACCCTTACTGCATCTCCCTGTTACAGATATTAATGTACTGAAAATGCCTGCATTTGGACTCTTCACATACTCTGCAGATTAAATCTCTCATTGCTTGGCTGCTCTACATAATGAAATATTAAAATATTCTTGCTGTATGTCAAAGACACCAGGATTTTCTTAGTCAACAAGTATAAGCCAGCTCACGTGCTGACTGTGCAATGACCCTTTCATAATGTCTCCCAGCCATACACATACACATATATATTCATCAGGAATGTCTCTTCCCATTTATACAGTAATTTGGTATTGTCATCTGTTGGCATAAAATACATTACATGAGAGGCTGAACATTTTATCTCTCCTAAACCAGAATTAAAATAATGAGAAGTTATTTTATTACAGAAAACATTACTCAAAGTGTCAACAAACCAAAGTCAAAAGCAAAAATTCTGGGTATTTTAATATATCCTGGATTTAGAAATATGGGACTGAAGAGTCTATAAACAGTGACAGAGTCCAGCCTTTTCCCATGGTGGCTGTATCAGACAACCCCAAATAAATCAAGCTTCATCTTAAATGTACTGATAATGCTTTGCATTACTATTCCAAACAGAAGGTGCTTCAGTGTTTTTCTCATCCTACAATTAGAAATTATCTTTTAACTTCCAGCCTTAAATAGCTCATGATCTTTTTGTACCAGACTGTCCTTGGTGCTCACCTGTGAAAATCACTTTGTGATTTCTCCTTGAACAAATGTAAAAAGCAGCAAATGGTAAATACATATGGTCTATGATATAGAATAAACTAAAAAGATAAAGTACAGCAGCAAACCCTAACACTGTTCAAAAAGCAGCCTCTAGAAGCCAGTTTGAGCTATAAATGACCAACAATTTAAATATTCATTTCAGACTCTACCTTACCTTGGGATTTATCTTTTCTAAAGGAAGCTACACTTTTTAAGCAGTAGGGCTACTTTTACTTTCACTCAGAATAAAAATGTAAGTCCTACAAGTATTGTGAGTTTAAAAAATAGCTACCACAAAAATAAACTCATCTGAGGCACACAATAATTTGTTTTTTCTCCTTTTGATTCGACAGGTATTTTCTAATTATCACAGTAAGGTTATACTGTTTATGTTACTCTACAGGCTGGACACTTTCACTGTTCATAGCCCCAGTAGCTCACATTGTAATTTCTGAGGCAGGGTGTTGGGTGTTTCCAATAAAACATTGGAAAGATGTTAATAGATGAAGCCAGCTTTAGTGCAGAACACAGAAACTGATCAGTGTTCATATTTTAGAGATGAAGAAAATAACACAATTTTAAAAATCATGTTCTCTTCCCCAGAATCAAATTATACCAGGATATTGTGGTGCACAGTTTCATCTCTTGTGAGATTTATAAAGCTTGATATTTAGCATCAGAGGGAACAAAGGCAGGAGAGCAGCCAGGGGTGAGGATGTGCCTGGCACAAGAGTCATGGCCTGGGCAGGCTCTGGGGGCACAGGCTGAGCTTAGGGCCAGACCCAAGCACAGAGCACAGATAACCCCTCCTGTTCCCAAAATATCCCCTCCTGCTGCCATGTCCCACCCAGCTCTTCCCTCTGTGCACTGTGCCCAGCACCACGAAATCAGCTTCCAAAAGAAATCCAACCTGTAAGAACCAAGGACAGAGCCTGCCCAGCTCAGCCTATGCACAGATCTGAGAGCACAACAGCTGCTCTGTGAACCAGCCTAAAATGTGGTTTTCACCAGTTAACCAGAGCTGTAAAGTGCAAGCCTGTCAGTTTAAAATCCCTTGGCACACACAAATATCTATTTCCAAACAGAGCAGGAGCAGCGCACCTCAATTAAAAAAATAATTAAAATAATGCTGCTGCAATTAAGATCTTGATCTTAAGATCACAAAATAATTACAGTATTTTCATTATATTAAACAAAACCTAAACCTCCATCATTTTTCATTAGTTTCTAGCAAATCTGAAAAATTTGAAACTACAGCATTTCTTTTACTTCTGTACACTTGAATACACAGCATCAAAAAATTCTCAACAGGTATGACAGTTAAAATATGATCCCATCATAATGTTTTGACTGGATTTATCACCATACAGCAGCGACAAGGTTTGGCTCCACGACTGTTTAAACCAACAAAAACCATCTCTGTATCTCTATCAGTGTCACTCCATGGAAACATGGAAAATAATTCACTTCTCTTGGCTTGCTTGTTGTGGTTTAATTATTTAATTTTAAGCAGCTCTCTGTGGTATCAGAGAAGTATCTGCTCTGATGCAAAAGAAAGGCAAGAACATGCAAGCAGGGCAAAAGGACAGAGAACACTCTGAACTTCTCAGTCCCAAGTCACAGAGTTGAAATTTGGAATTGAATATTCACATTAAGAAAATACATCAATGCTGGAGTGGAGCATTTTAAAGTGCTTGTACTGAAGTACTTCCCTGCTTAGCAACTCTGCAATCACCACAAACATCTGCCCTAGTATTTATATTTTGTGCAACTGTAATAATCTTTAGAAGTTTAATCAATCAATCACTTTTGAGATCTGGAATTACAGATATTTAATGACACTGCAGTCTTCAATTATACAACATTATTTTACGAACTCTTATTTTAGAGGCTTCATATACTGTCAAATGGTACACACACAACTTCTAGCTAAAAATATTTTAAGACACATAAAAAGACTGAAGGATAATGATGTTTAAGCCAAGCAACCTGGCTCCACCTACCATGACCATTCATGTTCATGTCATTCCACCTATTTAACCTCTATTCTACACAGCCCTGGATTCTAAAGCACCCTTACCTTGTGTCTTCTCAGCAGAATTTCATAAGAAATTCTTAGTAAATTCTAAGCAGAATTTACTTAAATGTCATTTTCACCACTTAAAAAAATTACTTTTCTTTTTAACACAAAGTCAGGATGATTTTACTGAAAATACTCGAGTGGTGAATTTAAGATATGAGGAGGAAAACAAGCACAAGCAAACAAAACAAAACAGGGGAAATAAGGACATAGGAAAACAGACCTGATATGAGACTAAACAAGAAGGAAAGGAAGGAAAACTCTTTTGTCTTTGATTAAGTATTTGGAAAGGAGAAAGAAATTCTTCATTAAAATAAATTTTCATAGTTGTTCTTAGCAGTGTGATTCATGCTACCAGTCCTTGAAATGTGCAAAAATAATAAAATGCTGGCTTAGGTTTTTGGTTTGCTCCTTAGGTCACTAATTTTTTGCCCTGTTTCTTCTGAAGAAGAGCTTTCTCTTGGGGAGATGGAGGTGTATGTCTCAGACACAAGGATTGAGTTCATCACTGCTGAATACCCACATGGAGCAGGCAAATAGGGTTGGAGTCTGGAGGAAAGAGCTTAAGGCAGAAACTTAGGAATGTACAGTTAATGCAGTGAGACAGGAGAGAAATACAACCTAAATATAACCTCAATATAACCTAAATCTCCTCTGAGCCTGAAGAAAGCTACTGCATTTTGGAGGTTCTATAGATCTCTGCCATCTTACTAACAGACAACAAGAAATAGAAGAGTACTGAAAATCTTCTTGCTACCATGCATGATTTTTAAAAGTAACTTTATGATTCCTGTTTTTCCACCTAATCCTTTGTTGATTAAATATTTCTAGTGATCCAGCTACAGGCCTGGTTTTTGTCACACTATTCCTATATATTAGGCTTTTTCAGATTAAAAAAAAAAAAAGAAGGTATGATTTAAAATGTCAAACACTGCTCTTCCTCCTTATTACTAAGCTTAAAACCTTTGGGGATGTTTTTCCCAACTGTAGTTTAACGCCTGAGCACAAATAAGGTCTGTTCCAGATATGCACTTGGTAATACAGGGAGGGTCATCTCCTGACATGGTGTTATCCTGCCAAGCACAAAAAGCATGATGAGGCTACTATTGCACAATATTTCTCAAAATAAATGTTGAAATTACTTTTGTATCTATTCATAGCAATACATGTTGTCTTGCTGCCCACCTTCCTCCAAGAAAGAACTATTTTTAAAAAGGTGATTTATGCAGTTCACAAATATTTTTCTAGCTACTCTTCAATTTTCTATTAGTAATGGAGATAGGATGAAGTGACTTGTACCAGCAGAGGAATAACTGAACGTGCCATTATTTGACAAATGGCCTGGTCAATATTTGTGTCCTGAACATGAGATTGGATGAGATAACAGCTGCCACTAAAGAACTGAACAGCAGCAGAAAGCTCTAGCCCAGGTTGTGGAGACAAATACACATTAAGCAACCAGGAAAGGGAAACAGAGCAAGTGTGAATATTGTTCCAAGAAGCACAACAACTTCTGACAAGTTCAGCTGTGATCTCCAGCAGAAAGAATTAGGCCTTATCTTAGGAAAATAAACTTTCTCAAAGGGATGAGCCAGTAGGTCCTACCACACTCGTCTGGATTCACTGCCTTTAACTCTTCATAAGACTACATAAAAGGTGAGAATAAATGAGAATTTATTTTAAACAGTCTATTCCTTTTTCCTGGTCCTTCTTTTGCAGTTTACAACCATTGCAAACAGGCACGTGTGGCTGTATTAACAACTCTTTTTTTAGTAAATCCAAACAGAAACTTGGAATTAACAAGCCTTGACACTAGGAACATGATGACAGCCCACCACCTACATGGGAATTGAATTTTGTGCTGTTCTGGAAAGTGAGGTAGACTTTAAAAACACAAACATTTTCTAATTTGGGTCCTTTGAGACACAAGATAATTTTACCATCAGGTTGTATCCCCAGACACTCAGATACATCAACTGGCAACTGAGGCACATATGGGAAGAAACCTGAACAACCTCCCTAAAACACAAAGAAATAAAAAAAAGTCAGTGGTCAGAAATAGGAGGTGGGAAAAGCAGCCTTTTATAAAGTGTTCAAGTACTCACTTTAAAAAAAATTTACCTACTAACTTATTTGCACTTTCCCAGGCAACCATACCACACCAAAGAACAGGGAGACACAAGAAGAGGGCCTACACAAAGCTATTCCTGATAGTTCTTGTAGTAAAAGACAAAGTTCTGCTACAACAGAAAAGAACAGAAAAGGAGACAACTCTCCTGTCTGTCCATGGGCTTGCAGGGTCCCCTTCAGGGAGACAGGATGTAAGCCTGGGAGCTGCTCTGGGATTTGCCAGGTTTTATAACCATGCACTTTCTTCAGGCCAGTTGAAGCATCACTAACTAGAAAAGTGAGCAGTGAGTTTTCATTCCTTATGTCCCTTCCTCTCCCTCTCCTGCTGATCTTCCTATCCTCATGTGCACTGGGACTGGGAAGTGCATCTGGTAAACACACACTCACTGACTCATGCTCCTCACAAGGCACCAAAAAGCGAGACAGGCAGAAGCTCCAAACATTTACTGGCAATCAGGAGGAGAAAATAAAGCAGAAAAGCAGCAAAATCACAGAAAACAGACAGCAAGAAGGCTAATGGACTATGGGAAAAGAAGGATGAGTGGTAGGCAAAGAGTAAATCGGGGTGTAGGTATTGGAAAGTGTGCAGGAGCTAGTAAGGAATGACACAAATTCAAAATATAAAGGTAAAGGAGTTTTGACTGCTAGCACAACAATCTAGTCCTGGTTAAACTCCAAACTCTGCTACAGTAGATTTAGGAATTTACATGACAACCATCTGTATATGTTAACCCTCTAATACCACGTGGTTAACAATTAAATTAAACCGTATGTGTTTGAAAGAAATGCTAAATTCTCCTATGAAAGTTTTATTATTCCTTTCTATACACGAGAGGAATTTTAAAAACTTGTCCTGCAAAACATGCTCAGTAAGACAACAGGAAAAGATGGTCCTCAGTTTTCTCTTCCTATATTTACATTCCAACTCCATCTCCATAGCTTCCCTCTACAAATCTGATGCATACAATGAATTTTCAGATCTGTCCTCATTGTTTTCCTCAGCCTGATCCTGTGACAAAACACTCCAATCCCAATTTGCCACACAAAAGCCAGGTGCCGAAAGACAGGGTAATTACCTAAGAACTAACTACAAGCCTCACTTTCTCTGACATTTTCTGAACTGTATATTTATAGCAACCTTCACTAGAACTGATTAAAAAACTGCCTCAAATTAGTTATTACACCACTATACTTACAGAAAAAACACCTGGTGTGTGTATGTTACCATGGTGTAACCTGCTGCACTTATGGTACCTCACAACACATTCTATATCTTCAGAAAAGGGGAAAAATTGTTAGGCCTGTCCATATTCAAACCATTGCCTGCAATCTGACCAAAGCAATCATAATGAATCTTGGCACAACAAGCCAAGTAAAACCTCAGGACTGTGATGAAGTTAAGTAGCACCTATATACCATGTTCACCACAACTTCTCTTTTATTTACACTATTAAAAAAATTAAATCTTCCTTCTGGAATAACGTTCTTTTAGGAGAGATACAATTAAATCATCCTAGCAGGAGGTGGCATTGAGGCTCATCAGATCTGCTACTGCTTTTTGTGACATAAGCTTAGTGTTCTTCACTATTGTTTTTCTGGTTTCCATCCATTCTTACTGTCTGACTGAGAGAAGAATGGATGACAACACCTATCCTGAGGCCATTTGGTTGCTTGAGAGTAAAACTGAGGTCCACAGGTTCAGAAAAGATTATTAATTATTATTAATCCACGGCTGCTACAAGTTAATGATTCAAAGTCACTTCCCAAACCAAAGGAATGAAGACTGAAAGGGTCAGGATTTAATGGCAGACAAGGTCAGGACTGAGGTACCCAGGTAACAGTGATGCAATGTTGTAATTGCAATGAACAAGCAAACATTTGGTGAGGATTGTGCTGGAGCATCTTCTTGAAGGATTGGGAGTAACAGATAACAACAGAACTACATGAACTTTTTGGTCACACCAGCTTTATTCCAAACCTCCCTGGGTTTTTTTTTGGAGTTTGTACAGTATCCAAAGGGAGTGGAGCAGGGAAATCTTTTTGTATGAATGCTTTTGTGATTACATAGGGGCCATGCTCACTTCTGCCCCCAGTAACTTGCAGATACTGCATGGTGGGATTGGACCTGATGACCTCTAAAGGTTCCTTCCAAGCCAAACAATTCCATGACTCTCTAATACTGGAGATAAAACTTACCACAGACAGGCTGCACAAAAAGGCTCTCTGAATGTCTGATTAGGGGGTAAAAGCACAGTTAGTCATCCTTTCATTTGAAAGAAATTAATATTTACCATGCAGCTTTCTTGGCACATGATTAGAATTGAATTAGAACAGAGAATATCTCATTTTATAATTTAGAAAAGTAATTCTTTTTCAAAGCAAACCTAGACATACCCAGTTGCTGAAAGAGAAGAGCCACACTGGTGCCTGTAACAGGAAGGCTGTCGTGTAGAGGAGTCTGTATCAGCTGTCGGTCTCCAGCTCCCAAAGAAAACAATTTCTGTAGAAAGAATTTTTTAAATTGAATTTATACAGAATGAACAAGCTGTCATCATATAGATAAGTGATTCATACTGCAAAAAATATTTATTTTGTATAATGAAATTTAAAGTCCAGTAGAGTTCTGAAATATAACTTGGGGACAGTGATGTGTCTCCTTGAATGTACAGCATGATAGTGTCTCCCTTGCATTTACACTGACATAGTTAAATAGTTACAGAAGGCAGTTCATAGTGCATTTCTATCAATACAATAAAAAACCTCCCAGGAAAAAAAAATGTTTAAAATCCATTTAAATTTGAGAAAAATGTGCAGTGTTACTAACTGAATTTCTTTGCTATTTACCATCCCCATGTGTGTATTAAGCATGAACACACTTGTGACATGTGGGGATTGAAGAGGACACTTCTGCTATTCCTGTGCTCCTGCTCTGCACATGAAAGCAGAATGACAACCTCAGTCACCTTTCCAGCACAAGAACATTTGTTCTCCTTGAGGGAGGCAGGAAATGGGAGTGAAAGGAGTGCCCATGAGTATCCCAGCCCCAGCAGCACTGCAATTAAATTACAAAATCTCCTTGCTTTCCTGTGAGCAAATCCCCATGGCATTCAGGCACTGAGTGATGCCAAGCACTTCCCTCTCACCAGACTCCCATGGGCTGGGGGCCATTCCTGTGGGGTAAATCTTCACTGTATGGCAGCACAGGTGGGCAATGCAGGAAGGCACAAGCTCTGGCTGCTGCCCAGCAGGTATTTAAAACCAAAAATCTCCCCAATTTGCACTCTGAGCTGTAGCAGAGATGCTCTGCCCCAGAACTTCAGTAACTCATTTCACAGCTGACTGTTTCTGGAAATAAATGCCACAAGGGTGTTCCCACTCTAAGGTATATCACTCACTATAAGTCACCTTCAGCCCTGGAAGCATAAGGCTTAAGAGAAAAAAGAGAAACACTTCAACTCTGATTTAAATGACAGTTTGATAGTAGCAAACTTGTGCTGGAAATGAGTGAGCATTTTATTTGAAGAGAGAAAGCAGAAGGAAGAACAACCAGAGGAGCAAGACTTCCCTCCTCTTCTAGCAGAGCAAACAGCCACTGAGAAAAACTGCATTTATGGACAGAGAAAAAAAGGAGAGGATAGAAGCCGAGCCAGAAGTTCAAGTGGATTACCAATACCAAAACCAAAAATATGAGGCTCAAATACCACTGGAAAAGAGGGTTTCTCATGAGGAGATAAAATCTGATTACTCTCCTTGAAAACCAAAAGCCTAGGATAGAAAAAACAGAGATGTGGTGGCCTGGAGAGCAGCAAGGCAGAGCTTGACTGAGCTGACAGGACATTCTGACACTTTCTGCACCAAGAGAAGTTCCACAGCAGCCAAGGCTGCTGGAAAAACCAGCACAAAAAAGCTCTGGGAAAACCAGAACACAATTAGGGAACTGTAGGATTTCAAGACGGTTGAAAATCCATAGGTTGGGTGGGAAGCTGTGGGTGTAAATTGACTTTTAAAATTGCCATTTGTACATGTAGTTTTCTGGTATGTCTCATAATAAGGATCACAATTTCCCATCAGTGTCACAGCATAAAGCAAAAACCAAACACAGAAGACTCAACTGGCTTATCAAAACCCCACAAATGTACAGGAATAATTTATAAAAAGTAAATCAAGAAACAAACCGGACTTTCTGCTCACAGAAAGCACAAGTGAAAAGCAGAAAGAAGTCTATTCACTAGGAAACTTTATTTTAAGTTTTGAATGCATGGTCTATTTGCAATATTTAATTCCTCAGAGGAAATAACATTTGAGTTACTATTTAGCATTAAAAAATAAATTATGAACATAGAAATTTAAGTGAGTTATCAAAGAAATGACCAGTGGAATCCTGAACTCCATCAAGGAAAAAACATGCATAAATGAACTGATAAGAAGACTGTGTTAGAAAATGGCAAAGAAAAAAGTCTTAAAAAAAATTTCTGTAGCAAGCAAAAATATTCCTGAACACTTTATTATTTAAAAACTAAACTTATACAAACTGCTTAATTTGTTAATGTGCCCTGTAAAAGCCAACTCAGTGACAAAATTAACCCTTTGACCTTATCCTGGAATGGAATTTTTGCTGTCTTTAGAAGACAGGCCACAGGGAAAGCACTCACAGGCCACAGGGAAAGCACTCAGCTGAACTATGATCTTTTTTTCTTCAAAAATATCTCAAGAATTTATTTTTTGTTTTCTTCATAAATTCAATTAACTGGAAAAATACCCTTTTCCCCCCTACCCTCCATTTACCTGAGACCCTCCAGAAGCAGGGACAAGGCATGAACACAGATTTGCAATGAGAGTCTCCAGTGACACATTCAGGCTGTCCACATACACGGTGTAGATCAAGCCAAGGCAAGCCTAGAGAGGTTGACAAAATACATCAGACTGCAATACAGGGAAGGAAGATGGCAAATTATTCAAAGATCTATGTATATGATCTTTAAAAAATTAAGTTCTTAATAGTTACTAGTGCAGTGAAGTACTCTCCAACCAAACTAATTTGCCACAGAGGCAATAATTGA
Organism: Toxostoma redivivum; assembly: GCA_013397375.1. Lineage (NCBI taxonomy): Eukaryota > Metazoa > Chordata > Aves > Passeriformes > Mimidae > Toxostoma > Toxostoma redivivum. Next base: position 20,104 of record VXBI01006139.1, read on the forward strand.
TTTTAAAAAATTATCTTGGCTTACTTACAAGGGATGTATGTTATTTTTAAAAGAAATTCTAGGTAAAATACTTTTGCTTTGTTTGCTATAGAAGAAGTGTTTTGTTATAAGTTACTGTTAAAATTGATAAAAATCAACACAGCTTCATCTGTGCTTTCAACTCTAATGGACTTAACCCTGACTGGTTTCCAGGGTAGAACACTGATTAATCAAGACCTGTATCAATCACTAACAATTCTATATGTTATTTAAATTAAATTCTTTACTTTATCAATGTAAACATATTTTATATTAATAGTATATTAACATTTCAGCATATCTTATTAATTAGTCCAATTTTGATTGAGAAATCACAGATACAGCTTAAGCATTATTACCAATAATTTAATCCAGATCAACATGACATTCTCAGAATCCTTAGGACAAAAGGAAGTAACAGCTCCACAGAATCTTTTGCCTTTTAACTGCTATAACTTTGACAAATCAGCAAATATTTTAGTAATTCTCTTCTTAGAAATAATTCCAACAGTAACTTCTCATATCACACATAGTTAAACAGCGAAACTCTGTGCTGTGGGTTGTAAAATATGAATATTAAGAAAGTGAACTAATTATAGAAAAACCCCATACAACCAACACCTCTGGTTCAGGATGTCATTTAGCAATTATTCACATTGAATTAGAAAAGCATTTTGTAGAATTATTCCTACAGTCTGTCCTATTCTTACACACTTTGCTTTGCATTTGCTATGGGCCACTATGAGAAATAAAACACTGGGCTATGAGGATTTCTAATCTCATCCTTAATGTCTAAAGACAACTGCTGAATGATTTCCTCCCTTGATCTGTAAACTGAGCTTTATTTGTTTCTGTTAATGTGTATTAACTTAGGAGAAATCTAAGCTTTTCATTTATCTCAGGTAAGTCATATTTCACCAGCTGAAAGTAATCCAAGGTCCTAAATCTCTGCCATGCATCTTAATTTGGCCTGGAAGAGGCTTGGACATGTTGCTTTATATATGGAGGAGAACTAGATTTTCACTGTTAATTTACTATTACATAGTTAGTCAAATATTGTCTGGTTTTGTCCTAATAACTCCTTTAATTAGAGAGTAAATTTAGCCCAGAAAAATCTCCACCACTCCTTCTGTGTAGTTTTAAAACTGCTTAAAAAGGCACTACTTTAACCTAGAGGGGCTATTTGCTATCACAGATACTGAATTTTGTCTAGTTTATATAAAGCTACTTTTGCTTTTAAATTCCCAAATTTAAAAATATTTTAAATCAAAAGTACTGTCATTGTTACTCATTTTAAACCAGATTTTTCTGCTGATACATTGTAAATAGCAATTGCAAGTTCTTTACCCTGAAAATTTCCGGATAATCTAGTCTGGACACCAACACCAGACTTTTAGGAGCAAACACTTCAGCAGGCTGAATTAAACCAGACTCCTCTTCACCTTCAATTTCTTTCGTTCCCTTGAAAACAGAAACACTTCAATTAATAAGCAGGAAGAAAACTCAAACCAAAATGTTAGCATTTTCACCAAAAGTTAACATTTCTCTGAGCTTCAGAAAAATACTGCATTATTTGAAACTGAGAACAAAACCAAGAACCAGCAGCACACTGCAATGGTTGCCTGAACTCCCCAAAGCTTCCAGATGTAATTCAGTTTATTAAAACTCAACCTGGGAAGTTACACAATGTACCTAAAATACAGTTCTCGTAAGACAGCAGTTTAAAATGACACTGGTTCACATTAAATACTCCCTTTTGCACATTTTAAATAGGGGATCATAGAATAGGATCTTTCCACATCAGTGTTAGCTGATTTACAATCTCTCCAAATCCAGAGATCATGCATTTCACAAAGGAACGCTTGGTTGTCCTCCTCATATTAATAAATTCAATTTCTTACAGAAATCTCACTAATATTACAGCTGAAATTATCTGTAATGTCATCTCCGGCCTGACCTAGTGAATTTGGAATTTAAAGAAATTTCTCCACAGAAAACTGATTCAGTTTCTCAAAAAAAAAAAAAAAATCTGTCACACTTAGGAATCACTAAGGTCACAAAAAAAAGAGAACAGCACAGTCCAGATAAACTTGCTGTTGTTCATGATATTGTGCAAGTGGCTGTAATCTTCTTGCCAGAACTTATTCAATCACAAATAGTTTATTATTATTCATAGCCAAAACTGGAGATGTCACTAAATATTTTCATTTCTAAAATTCCATACATTCTTTGACAAATAAAGTTTTCAGATGACAGAATGTCCTTGCTTTCCAATTTCTGCATGTAATTGTCTCCAACCCCACACCACCCACCAAATTTCTTTTATTTGTTCCTCTGACCAAGCATTCTTCCAAGCAAAAATCACTGTATTATCTTAATTAGGAACACGAGAAAAATTATGTCCATTTTCATATGAGTACATGAAATATCTGCCTTCTATTTCCTTCACATTACTACTCATCATTTCAGTTCCTTTAAAAAAATTCCAACATTTCTCCTAAATGGACAAAATCTGATAAAAATGCTCTTAAATGCCAGGAATGCTGCGAGTTCATGAGCTTTATTTCACAACCTCAATTCAGAATGTACACTTTCTTTAGGCAAATGCTAACCCACAATTCAGCTTTCAAGTTAAAATGATGATTGGTTTCAGTCAAAATGGCTTGGTTAATATAACACTTTCATATCAAATAAAACCAGTTGGTTCAACAACACATATGGGCAAACTCTTGGCTTTCCACGTTAAATTTTACCTAAATGTCAAGCAATGCATTTGCATTGGACATGCAAACTTTACATTAGTCAAGTTTGCATCTCATTTCTAAAATAAAATTGTGATTCACAAATTGGAGAGAAACACAGTAACTCAACAGTCACACATCCCACACAGGTTCATTAATTTTCATCCATTTTAATGCTGGCAGGGAGAGCTTTTACAGGAATTACAGTTCCCTCCCTCTGCCCCCCAAAATCCCCAAATGTTTTAATGATCAGCAGAAGTTTACTGTATCAACCATTCTCAAGAGAAAGTATGAGTTCTAGGCATCAAGACAAGAGTTTCTGGATATCTGACAAATTGTGGATTCTGAGGTTCAGCAAAATGAAATTAAAATACATTCCACATTCCTAAAGGCAAGAGAACATGGAAGCTCCTCCAAATTCACATGGTTCTAAGATAATGAAACCTCAGGGTTTCCATACAAGACCCTTCCAATAAAATCCACACAACTCCAGAACAAGTCTTGAATTAATTCATAATTAGATTTAAAGCTTTTGGGGCACAACAGCAGCACAATCCTGACTGATAAAGCATTTACACTCTTAAACCACTCCCTCCTACTTCATAAAAGATTTACAGAAGAATGCAATGTGACTGCAGTGTTTCTTCCCTGGATCACCATTCTGACAGGCACACAGGCACATTAGCAGGAGTCACTGGACTAAGTAGATAATCATTTCAAACACATGACTTTTAACCTGCTTTTCAAACAAAGTATTAACAGCACAGGCATTCTCTACCAATACTAATTACAAAGCAGCAAAGCCACAAATGTGATTCTATTTACACTCCTGGTCAGACACACACACATTTCATCTTTCTGTATCCCTTTTCCTAGCTAAGGAAAAAATAACCTCTAATAAAAAATAACAAAATTAAAGAGTTGGTTATGTGGGGGGCTTTTTACAATAACTTTATTTTATACATGCAGCATTCAGTTTACAACTTAACTAAGAATAGATGGATGGTATGGAAAGGTTTGCTAAGGATACACAGATTGAAAGATGAATTTAAATTACAGAATCACAGAGCCACAACCCAGGACTGAACAGCACCCTGCCAATTGCACCATGGCACTGAGTGCCACGTCCAGTTCATTCCTGAGCACCTCCACCAGCTCTGCTGCCCTTCCCTGAATTTGGCCTGGTTAATTAATATTGAAAGAGATTCCTTTTTTTTTTCCCCACATTTTTCACTTTTTATTTATTTGAGATAAGCAAACTTTGAGAACAGCTGAATTTAGAAAAGTGTGCCACTAGAGAGCCAACCAGTGTTCCAGATCCTTAAAAATCCATTTAGTTTAACAGGTGATAAACATCTAAAATCTAGTCCAGAAATACCTGTGCCTTGAGAAGGAAAATCAATAATTTTTTTAACATCCAATTAATAAATCCCTGAAAAAGACTTTTCCACAGGCTACAGAATAACTGAGACTGATCTAAGTGTACCAAGTGGTTATACAAGATTTCACCATGCTTAAAATATCTGGTCCCTTGTGCTTAGACATGACCAAAGCCCATCAGGGTCCTGGTCCCTGCCTGTCACACCCAGAATCCTCTTTTCTTCTGCATCTTGACTTGGTTTCTGAAGTTATAAGGAGAATTTAATGCAAAGATCTGTAAACTATTGTTGACTTCTGTCCTTAGGGTAGTTTTCTCAAAAAATTTCCTGGGTGTTGCAAACTGTAACAAAAACTTACATGCAACATCTCAGTACTGAATGTTAATATTTATGTCACGTGACATTTTAAAAAGTATAGGAAAAACTAAGATAGCCAATTCCAAAACTAAAAAAAAAAAAATTAAATCCTTGAAAAATATAAATACAATTAAATAAGCAATTATTTCTTGCATAGGTAGAACATGGTTGAGGATATATTAGAAGTTTGAACAGAAAAATCTTACCTGGTTTTAGAGCACAGGGTTTGATTTATTTACTTGCTCTCTTTTTTTCCACCTCTCTTTTCCTGCCTTAATAATATTTGATAAACAAACTCAAAAATGGTGAAACTACTTTTGAAGGTCATAGGGTGCAATTTCATTTTGCACAATTTTGAAAACAATTTGTTCCTCAGGTTAGCCAAGGGATGTACATGGCATCAAGCCCAAACCAGACAAATTCAGTTTTATTATTTAAACATTTTTAATGAGGTAAGTGACAACTGCAGTCACCAGGAGATCAGGCATGATGTCCCAGATCCTAGAAAAATGTTTAATACCTTCTCCATCAAAGTAGTTAAAATGGAATACTTGTGGGGTTTATACACATTAAGTAAGATATTGTTTTGTTTAATCAGTGTCTTTTTACTCTAAAAATCCCTCTACATCTATAAAAAAGTGTAAAGCTGAGCACAGTTTGCAGCATTTTATCAAGTAAAGAGATAAGATTTGGAAAACTTGGTATTAGAAGAAGTATTAAACAAAGGGTAATTATGATAATAAAATATTGTGTATTTTCCTCAAATAAATGGGAGCTGATCAAGAGCAAAATACTTTCTTAACAGTGAAATGTATATTAAATAAAGTAAATGCATATTGAATAAATTAAATATAATATTAAATACACAACTGCAACATGCATGTAACAAGGAAATTATTTTCATTTCATGTACATTTATGTGCAAGTTAAAACATTTGTGGGGTCCATGACTTCTGATAAAGGCTGACCTTACACTCCAAGTTTTCCATGGAGTTTCAATGGACTGAGAAACATTTCTGCTTCCCACCCACTTCCATGAAACTACACCTGGATGTGTTTCAATGTTGCATGAGGTAAATCAGGACAAAACCAGACCTTGTCATGCAAGTCTCAATTTCTGCTTAAAAAATAATGTTAAAACTTCTAGAAGGAAAAGGTGACTGATTTTGTGCTACTTCAGTGAAAAACTGCAATTCAGTTAAAGGCAACATATGTGGCAGCCAAAAAACAAATGAAGCTTTAAAAAACAACTTTACTCATATTAACCTTATCCTCTTTTATTCATCAGAGGTATGAATTGCCATGATCTAGCCTTTAAACTTTAAGGTTTCCTCTTGAACTTTTAAAACCCTAATTTTGCCACAACAATCACACTGTTTTAAGATGTCAGCTCTGCTTCTAAATATTGACACTGAACTTAAAGATAACCATCTAGCCAAAATCAACATTAGGAACCAAAGTCAATTATGAAAGATCAAGAGGACTTACCAATATGGTACAAAAAAATTCTCTGTACTACTGAGGGCAGCATTATCATTTGCTCCATCAACATGTAACTGAATTACAGCACACATGAACCATAGCCACCATTTATTCCAGAATCTGGAATGCCAAGTCTGATTCATGTTGAGCAGAGAAAAATAAAGGTTATTTAAATATTTAAATTGAATATCAATTTAAACTGAGGTACTAATAGAAAATATAGAAAACCCAAGGCCTAAGATGTAGCAGTGCTGTTCTGAGGGTGGAAGCTGGCAGGCATTATTGGAAACTGAAAGGAAATCAAATGTGAGCAGAAAGTGAAGTTGGAGTTGTGCTTTAATAATTCATTCATCCTTCGAAAGAGAACGAACATCTCTCCTCACAAAACCTGCACTCTAGTACTTCATGATGTCAAAACCAGTTTGCCCCATGCAAAATTTTGCATTGAAATGATGCCAAGTTCAGCAAACCTGTTGTTTTTCTACTAACTGCCCAGCAAAGATTTAGAGACCATGCTCAATTTCTTATTTTAGGAAAAATTATTTGAAGTTTACTTTAGTAATCTTATGCCAATTACTCATTTGGGACAGATCCCTTTCTCCTCGTGTGACTTGGTCTCTGCTTGTCTTATTTGCAGCCAAATAAAGGCTTAGTTGCTTTAGTAACAATCAAAGGCCAAAAAACATTCAGCATGAATTAAATTTATTTACTTGTCGGAGTATATAAATGCATGTATCCAATAAATTCTAACACATGTATGAAAGTTAAAATAAACTAAGCTGACTGCTGCCAGAAGTCAAATCTGCAGCCTGCCTGCAATCTGCTGTACTGAGCTAAAGCCACAGGTGAATAAATCTGCTTTTTGGTTTGCCTACATGCAACAGAACCAGCTAAACTGACACTGGAAAAAATTAAACCAGCATAAAAGCCATTATCTTGATTTAATTATTTCGAAGTGTTGTAGTAATGCACAGTAAGGAGCCTGTCAAATAAAGAAGATAAGGATCAAAGACAGAAAATGACATGAAGATCATAAACTGATCAAATAGAGTAATCTCAAGTTTTTATGACAGGTCACCTTGTTCACTCCCTGTGTGCTACTGACATTCAGAGTGCTAAAGTGACAGGAAAGAGTTTGCAATGCACCTCCAGCACTACACAGAATTTACACCTCCACAACCTATTAGATGTTTACCATTTAATACACCTCACTTTGATATGTGCTGATATGGGTTATCATATAAAAACATGGAAAGCACTTTGGAATCAATCACACCCACACTGCACATTCCAGTGCAGCTTCCCAGCAAAGTGTCTCTCTGGAAAGGCCACTGGGATATGCAGAAGGATCTGGGAAGTCCAAGGTGATGCCACTGAGCTGCCCTGCAAATGCTGAAATCCCACAGGGTAATAATCTTATATATTAATAATTATCAACATCATTGTGTAAAAGCTCTGTTTTTAATGTGTTAACCTTACACTGAGCAATGGGAAAGAAGTGCAGAGCCAGGTCCTCAGCAAGAATTATGCATAAGCAAACATTTCAGAGCTTCAGGTTTACTAAACCTTTCTGAATTTTCCCAAAGGCAGCTAACTTGATCCATGAATGCCACCCTTTCTAACTTTACACACACAAATCAAGGTGAGAAAACTGCAGACACCTATGAAATGGATGCAGAACAAATGGCAAAACTCAAATCTAAGAAGGCTGTAATTCATACCCTATTTTAACTCCCTCTAATGGTTTTTTTAAATAACACAGAAGAGCATATGTTAGAACACCAAGGCAAAATTGTACACACACAGATTGTTTTGGTTAATTAAAACACTGTTAATCCCTTTGAATTGCACATGGAGAAATGCATTGAAAAGACTTCCAGTGAGTTGCTACATTAGTATTGTACTACTGAAAGTCAGCTGAATCTGATTTCTACTGACAAAGAAATGCCCCTGCTTGAAAGATAGCATCTCCTTGTCCTGAGAGCTGAACTTGGGGCCTCTGTTCAACAACACAGGAGTTAAGAGGACAAGGTGACCTTTACCCAACACAAGCTTTTGTACCCTGCAAAAGCATGAGTTCAGCTTGGGGATGTGTGTGCAAATGGAGGAGCCAGGGAATGAACAGGGCACGAGAAATTACTGCCAGAGTTATTAAGATGGAATTATGATTTCCTCTGTACAACTGTTCTCAACTTTGAATTCTGGCCTAAAGAGGACCTTAAATGTATAAAAGGACATTAAAATACAACTCTGTTTCTTATGTAGAAAATTATCTGCAACTTGGCCTTTACACCAGAATAGAAAGGAAATAAGGCATTACTTAAATCTCTATACAATGTCACAACAGCCATTTTCCAGTAGATCCAGAAAGATGATGATGCAACATACTAAACATTGCTTTTAAAACTGGGTTTGTTTGTTTGTTTTTTTGTTTTAACACAAAATGTGCTTTGGGGAATTGACTATATGAAGAAACTTTCAGAATAAATTGAGCATTTGGGATACTAACAAAAAATTATTAAACTTCATTTTAGGAAGAACATGCTCATCTAATATCCAAAGGGGGGTCAGATTTCCCACATAAAACAGGTACAAATGAACTGAGTGTTCTCAGCCTCTGTAAAACCCAAACATCAGTGACTCATGGAGCAGCATATGCTTTAGCACAGCAGGATCACCAACTCTCCAGTCCAAGCTGAAAAATTATAACTTGATGAAGCACAATCATTTCATTGGCAGTTTTTCCCTTGACTCAGGAAATAGCTGTGAATGTTGTGAATCTGCCATTTTATGGTTTGGTTTTTACAAATTCTTTTTCCTCTTTTTGCAGGGGAGAGCAGAGAGAGGAAGAGAATGTGAATGGCAGGAAACAGGAGAGCTGTGAATTATTACTTATGTCCATTTTCCAGTGATATATTTAATCTTATATTTGTGATCCCAATGTTTAACACACATACACTTGAGACAACACACAAGAATGATCCAATCTTGTAACAAGATTGTTATAAACAAATGTTTGGGGTGTTGTGCTGATCTCACTGAGCAGATTTTCTGTAATGCAAGAAATGCAGTTGCACAGGCTCAATTGCTGGCATAAATCATCCTCTAATTTGTTAATTGTGGCATTGGGCAGAGAGGGCAAATTTCTTTCCAAGTGCAAAGCAATGTACAAATTGACCATTATGTTCCTAAATTATCTGAGTCAACATTTTTTTAAAAAGATTCTATCTGTGGTGCTCTTCCAAACATTGTTAATATAAATTCTAACTGCGTAACTGCTAAGAAGCACAACTGAGGTCACCAGAAGTATCTGCTGAGTCAAAAGTATTAAATCAAGTCCTTGTCTGCTAAGTGGTAACATGCAGAAACTGCTGCTAGAAATAAGAACCTTATTTCAGCAAACTGTACACCCCACAGAACTAAATATATTAATGTATGCATGTATATGTATACAAATATGTACTTTTAAAATTATTAATAAAGCTACAAACATAGAGAAGCTGAGTTTTATGGGTGCATTCTGTAGATTTAAGTTATTATTCTTCTGAACATCCTTTGGCTGCTCAACAGCTTCTGGCTTCAGCTGCCAGAATAATAAACTAAGTAGACTTATTTTTGGTTGATAGGACAAGGCTTTTCCAAATCAATGACATTTCAAGTGGATTTCAAATCTATGAAGTTTGAAGTCCACAGAAACAATCAAAATACAGCAATGGGACATCACACACCTTCAAATCCTCCCAGCTCCCTTAAAGAAACCAACCAACTTTCCAGGCACTGTGAGAGGAAGGGAAATAGAGATGTTTTGACTGAGTCTCCTCATCCCAATTCCTGCAGACACATGAAGTGAACGAGGCACCCAGCCCAGTGCTGGAGTATCTAAGCAGCACCTTAAGCCAGACAGAAACGTGGATAAAGCCAAGCATGTGCTGGGAACACAAGGAGCTGGGAGGACAAAGCAGAGCAGTAACTCAGATTTGTTTACACTCATGTAGGAAATTGAGGGAGAGAAACCTTGCACATGGAATTGCTGTGCAACATAGCCAGGATGCCTGCAAAGGACAGAGCTCCAGCACTGGTAATTGAACTGCCCCTAGCAGGGTGTGCCTGCAGTCCAGTTTATTCTGCTCTTAAGGTCAGACTTTCTAATGCTTCATTTTAAACCCAGATGAGGAACATAGCCTTATTTTGCTTTAGCAAATGTTACTGGGCCGACTAAGTGAGACAAGCATCCTAAACCAGAACAATTCATGAAGGACTCCAATGGCAAAGCTGCATCACCTGAAATCACACAGCACCAAGTGAGTTCCATCCCTCTATTTAATGGAGTGTGTTCATCTTACTCCTGCCTACAGATATGGAGTATTAATCAGCCTGAAGTTCACAACAATCTCTTTTTTTATATTATCACACCTTTTAGACAGCTGATTTTAAATCAAACTGAAGTGTGATCAGAACAAAGTTAACAACTATCTTTTTTTATATTATCACACCTTTCTGAGAACTGATTGCTAATCAAACTGACCAGCACTCATGCAGATAATAAATTCTGGATCAGTGAGAACTGCAACAATGCAAAGGATGAATCATAGATGCCACCAAAGAAAACAGCATTCAATTTTCTGTCCAGGGGTAAGAAGTTGAAAATAGCTGATTGATTAGTAGAGTCTGTGCTTTCCTCTGGAAAACTTGTTATGACATGCCAGAGACTGAACTGAATGCAGGACTTTCAGAGATAGCAGGGAGGATCATTTTTTCCTGCAGGCAGTGTAGTTTTTACAGCTGCTGCATTAATCTAGCACCCTCAGTTATCATGGCACCACTGATGTTTTCTGTGTGACTACAAACTCCTTACACCTCTGGTAGCATTTATTTACAAATTATCCTGTAACAAACAAACAACTGAAGCAGGGATGAAGGGAACCAAAGCAACAGAAGTCTTCTTGACTTGAGACTTCCCTTGAGTCTTCTCAGACTCAACTGTGTCTAAAAGGTTTGTATTATAATGAAAGGTTTGATAGTTCTCTTGTAGCATTCACAGGCTGAGAAATGAGTTTGTTTTCAATTCCCAGTTTAATTAACCACAGAAACTTGCAAGTGGTTGGTTCTTTTTTTTATTTTTTTTTTTTTTTTGGTGAAGATGATTCTGCCAAGGCAAACATCTCATCTGCTGCTCTGGCTGAATTCCAACCAGTCTCATGTATCAGCAAGGTTTACCTGGTGAAGGCTACTGGGAAAGAAATGGTTTTGTGGGGTTTTTTTGAAATTTCATCTTCCTTTTGCCTCAGAGAGTTATATCATTCAGTTCAGGAAAAAGTGAACTATACTTATCTGTGCAAAGAACTGTCTATATTTAATTTCAAATTCTGGGCACTGTGTTTCACAGATTGTTTAATTAAGCATGAACCTGAATGGTTAAATCAATATTAGTGTCATAGCCCAATGCTCTGTGAGCTCAGGTTTCATTACAGATTGCACACGTGCTGAATTCCTGTCTAATGACCATGGAACAGGGCACGTTCAATTATTCTCTTTGGGTTTCAGAAAGAAACAGGAAGTTTGGCTATAAACAATGCAGTCATAGAATAAATTTCACCACAGCAAGTTCATCTGAAAAATATGCATTCTTTACAACACAGCCAGGAATGGCATTATGAGAACCAACATCCTGCTGCACTCCGTTTTTTATTGTTTTTTACTGATTTTGTATTAATACTCAGGCAATATAAGAAAAAAGTTAATACTGGATGTTTTGTGATGAGCATTACTTCAAAGATGTGGATAGGGAATCAAAAGCAGCTGCTAGAAACCACAGGACAAATAACAAGTTTGCTAAATTTAGTTTATGTTATGAAATACATAGAGTGGAGGAAGAGTCAGCCATTGTAAATTTTTATCAGCTGGGGAAGAATTACTATAGAATATTTCACTCTCTATTTATAATATAAAGGAAATATGACAGACATTAAATTTTTAAGAGGAATGTGGCAGTTGATCTACACTAAACTTTAAGACTAAAACACATCTAATATTGGGGTTCATTTCTGCTTTCAAATCCTTCTGAAAGTCCACAAAAACATCCAACTAAACTGTAGCACTAATGAAATGAGAATAACTATTATTCTCTGGCTTCCAACTGTGCCCAGAAAAAACACACCATTATTATTATTATTACTACAACACATCTTTCAATTATTCTACAAACAGGGTAACCTTTCAACTCCAGTATTAAATGAATAGAGTACTCCTGGATTATTAAAAACATTTTCTTAAAATAATCAATAATGATACAGTTCTTCACTAAAGAACAAGAAATTACTTTACTCAGCTATTTATTTAATCTTAACTAATTCCATCATACTTAGTGCCAAGGTTTTACTTTATTTTTTTAATTTTCCTGTAGGAAAGAAGATATTTCAAAACATAACCATGGCAGTCTGCAATTACTATTGGATTAGGTTTTCCCTAGGTTCTAGATTCTAAAGATTTCAAGTATTAAGTCACAGCAAATATTCTGTGAAGCACTTTACATCAAATGGGAAACAAAATGTCTATTTTTAAAGGGCTGAGGTTGCCAAAAAATAATTAAATACATGTTTAAAAACAAACAGTGCCAAGTAGCTGACACCCCAAATCTGACCCAACTAAAAACTGAATAATTATTCCATCAGTTTTCAAAATCTTGCCAATAAATGTACTTTTAGAAATATTGATACACACTACAGCATCCTTTGCATGTTTGCTCTGACAGAGCAGGCCAGCAGAGGGAGCAGAAGTTAATAAACCTTCTCCTAGGATAAGGCTGAGACTCATCCATGCTAAGCCAAACATGAAAGGAAATGAAAGAACACCACACTGCTTATCCCACCTGAAAAGAAAAATGTGGTGGACAGAAAGAAATTCTGTGATGTGTTTTTGGCTGGTTTTATTTGGTTTTTTTAATTTTTTATTTCAAAGCAGATGAAAACTCCAAACACACAAAAAGGTGGATCAAGTTCACCTTTTGCCAAAATATATGAATTTCTTTAAAAACTGCAAAATATTTTCTCATATCAAACTGATCCATTGTCTGTAGGCACTTCTTCCTGCATTTTTTTTTGTTTCTTACTGTAAATCCCTTACCTGCAGGTTGATCTCAGCTTCATAGAAGGTCAGGCAGGAGCAGTAGTGCCTCTCTGAGTCTATGTCAGTCAAAACCACCACGAAAAACGTTGGCTGCTTCCTCTCCTTTGAAAGCTGCCATCCTCCAGGCTGGCAGAACTAAGGGAGCAGACAGACAGACAGACAGACAGACACAGGTAAGCAGTGACACCAGCTGTTTTCAGAAATATGAAATATATTTCAACATTATCAAGGAACATTTTGTTTAAAGTGAATGTGTGCAGGGTTACAAAATATGAAGAAAATAGGGAAAACCCAGTATGCCTTGAACTTGGTAAGACTGAGATAAATTTAGCTCTATAAATATCAGTGGAGAGAATAAACACTGAAAAGAAAATATATTCCTTCAAATACAGTCAGTATTCAAGAGCATCTTTGTGGTGTTGAACAGGAAAGAACAGGAATAAATTGACACATAAGCACATTTCATTTGGATGAAAGGTTAGAATCTGAAGCTGAAATTCTTGTGTCTTCAAACATCTTACAATTTTAATTTCTTCACCTATTTCTCCAATGATTTATCTAAGCAAATATAGATATATATCACTTGCACTTACTTGGAAAATTGTTCAATACTCACTCCTAAAAAGGATATTATAGAATATTTTTCACCTATTTATTGATTACTTCTGTGAACTTCATGGCAAACATTTGAAATTTTACATACACAAGCAGCATGAACAAACAGAGAGCTGCAGCTCAACAGCAAAGTGGAAATTGTGAGGTTTTTTCATCCTTTTTAAATGAATGCCCTCTAATGCAAGAAGTGTGCTGAAATTCAGGGATCAGCTTTCTGAAGATACCTGAGATGGCCTTTATGGAATACTGTATCCCTCCTTTATTTTACTGAAGGCTACCATTAAAAAAAATCACAAGTACATTTTTAATGGTAAAATTACAAACCTAGAATTTAGACAAAAAAACCCCAATAACCCCTGTATGTATTAAGAGTAATAATAATAAAAACCCACAATAAATTCCTAGAATTGTTAAACAATGCAGATATCCAAGGAACCAAACAGATAGGACAAAATCTCAAGTTTTCAGAATTGCTTCATTCCTCTAGACAGATATTAAAGACTGAGAGAACACAAAGAATAAGTTGTAAATAAACATTTTCTACAGATTCATCTTTAGAACCTCTACAATAAAACCTGGGTAGTCTTAGGTGAACAGCAATTAAAACTCTGCCTCTGATATTCAGTTTCTTTTATGTTCCTGGGAAAATCTTCAAAACCAAAGTTTTCTCATGTTACATTCTTCAAATTCTAGATAGTCAGCTTAACACTTGTGAGTCTGTATCCTCAGAAGTGCTAAGCACTCCCTTCTACATCTGAGAATAACTGCTCTGAACATCAAAAAGTATTCTGTGGAAAGACATCCTAGTCATTCCAAGCTAAGCATCCAGTATTAGGCCATGATTTTGATAATACTGGCCTAATCTCCTTTTGTTTTTCATCCCATGTCAGTTAAAAAATAAGAAGATTCTGCTATTAATCTTGCAGGACTGCTATAAAGATAACGTAATATGGTCAATATATACAGACGTTTTAACAAAAACATCATTAAAAAGCTCGACAATAAAAAAATCATTAAGAGGTCTCTATGAATTGCAGAGTTTGAGGGGTGTCTGTGTAATAAATGAAGCCTGGAATCCACAGTTCAAGATAACCCCCAAAACTCTGAACTGCTCTTTGCTCAACAAATATGAGCCAAAATACAAAGAATGCAGCAAGAGCCTAATAATAAATAAAACCTTCCAAGATATGCCATAAAAACCAAATTATTCATACAAGGTAGGTCAAATTAAGGCTGTTCATGCAGCTCAGGCTTCTTAAGGTCCAAACTCTGGATTTCCCAATTTTAACACTCCTCCAGGTGTGCCAAGTCTCCCAGTTCTGGCAGGAGCTCCTTGCTGCTGCCACTGCCTTTCAGCATCACAGGTGATGCCCCATCTCACACCTGGAAATAACAATATCTCACAGTTTTGAGAGTCTGGAATTCCTGGACAAATCACCACTCTGCCCATTCCTACCCTACCCTTCTAAAGGCACAGAAGTGCTTTGGTGTTGTTTAAAAACACTTCTTTTTCTTGTAAAAATGCGTTATTAGCAGGTCTGCTGCATAAAGTTTATACCAACATCTGCCCTGTAAACTGGGAAATGCAAAGGGAAACCCAAAGCCAAACTTTTAACCAGCAGAGGAGACTCTGGATCTGGGCAGGCTGCTGTCAATAACAATCTCCCAAATCTCTGCATGTCTAAAACCTGTGTCACAGCTGAGAAATCTCCCTGATTTCAAAGTGATCCTGTGTATAACACATGCTGTCTAGATTTAAGTATTTTACTAGAAAACAACAATTAGTGATTGCTGAGGAAAACAGCTGAAGCAGAGTACATCCACTGGCTACACAGAGAGTCTGTGTTTTCAAATAAACTAGAAGGAATTTATAAATAAAGAGATTGAGGATAAAGACAACAGGCTCCTCCAAGAGATTAAACAATGACTGTTTCTCAGTTTCCTTAAAATAAGGTAATAAATATTAGTGCAACATTTGAAATGCAAGCAACATGGAGAAGAACTTTCCAAATTAGTATAAATACAAGTTACCCTCCAGTATGATTACCAGCACTCTCTGGCTACTAAGAACAGGAAAATGTTTCTTTACCAAACCAGATGCTTTACTAAAACAGACAAAAGCACCACTGTGAATATAATCCAAAGGTCATGTGGCTTCTCCAGTCAACAAGAAAAACCCCAGAAGTTTAAGAACCAACACTTCCATATTGTTTCACTTATTTACACAATTCTCAGAAGCACACTACAACATCTATCAAAGACAGTGAAAATAAGAATGAAGCAGACTGTCCAGTTTACAATTTGTAAGAATAAGCCCCCAGTGCTGGGTGAGGGCTTCAAACAGACTCCATGCTACAAATGGATTGCCTTCTACAATTTGCTGCAGATATGCAGAAATTGCACCGAGGAACAGGCAGCACAGCTTCTACTGCAGGAGCTGAAATGACACTTTACACATTGTTCAAAACTGCAGGTACTCACTGAAGCAAAGAACTTTCTCTTAATTATTCCCACAAATGCTTTCAGACTAAACAAGAAACCAGACATTGAAAAATGACGCATTTTAAACCAGTGGAACTGGGTTTGTTACCTTCAAAAAATTTGTATGTCATCACCACAAGCCTTCTTGTTAAAGTCTAGACATGATTAATCAATGTTTAAAAGTGACATTTCTTTCTTCTGATTTTTATAAGCCAAACACATCATCTTTGCTTGATTCATAATTTGTTCTTTCTCTCCCTAACCTAGAGCCACAGCTGTACTGCCTTGTCCCTCTCTATTAAAATAAATCATTTGCATAAATCAGCATATCCCCTAGATGTCCTGTACACAGAATGGGAAGGGACAGGTCCTGCAGTGATCCTCCTGAGTGTCCTCACTAGAAAAAGGACATTGAGATGCTGGAGTGTATCCAAAGATGGGCTTGAGCACCCAGTGCTTTGAGGCCATGACAACTTCCCCAAGGAGCACTCTTTAAAGTCTGTTGAAAATTGAAGAAAATGTTGAAATTGTCACCATTTCTAATAAAGCACTGAAGGACTTAGAATTCTTAGGAAGAAGGTTTGTTGGTTGCTGTGAATATGAAGATTAAATATTATCATAATGAATAGTAATTATGAAGTGTTCAAGTTTCATTAATAGAAAAATTTTAGCCCTTTGTATCCTTACCATGGCAACACTGTAATGTTCAGATCTCAGAAATTTGATCAGAAATTACTCAGAATTAGAAATTCATCATTTTCTTCTGGGCTTGCAGCCTGAGCATAACCAAGTCCACAACAAAAACTCAAACCAATATTCTAGTTGGGTCTGTGCAGTCACAGACTGCTCCCTCTGCACTTTCCATTGTTTTCTGTGTCAATGATCTGGTCAGCTCTCCATCAGAAATCCACACCTCTGAGGTAGAACAGGGAAAAAGCTTGTTCAGAAAATTTACAACATGAAACATTCTCTGCAAGTCATCCTTTGAAAGCATTTTGTGAAGGGTTTACACAGAACAGTCGACAAGGTCTGTGACACACCATTACAGAATCCTGCACTTGAATAATTATTTTTAAGATCTATTCTCACACTGTATTTTTTTCTTCAAAATATATTTGTGCACTTGTCCCTCATCAAATAAAATCCAAAGCTATCTAGGATGACACAAATTAGAAAACACTTGAAGTCCATTGTCAAGACTTGAATTAAAAGATCCCAAAATTATTTTAAAATTTAAAATATCTGACAGAGATATCCACTTTCCTTTCTAACTCAACTCTTTCACCAAAAACATTGAATTCTCCCTTGAATCACTCTGGGCACAAAAATTCATTTTATTAAGCCTGCTTCTGTAGGCTCTTACTATTCAAGTAACTGTGCTTTGTTTTTAACATGTATCATCATTATTTTTCCTGCAAACTTCACTAAAAATAAAGAACCATGTTCTGGACATTATGTGAAGGAAGTTTGTTCCATCTGGACTTGCATGACCTAGCACCAGCTGCTGAGTATTTCACCATTTCTCCATTCACTTATGTATGGAATCTTGGCAAAGGAAATTTTCTTTCTCAAATGCATACCTCCACTTAAAATAAAACAATTACAATGCTCACTGGCACGATGAAAAAAACAATGTTATGAAGCTGTAAATATGAAGAAACTCTTGGAGCTTTTGGATATCTCTGGATGTAAACAGAACACAAAGTATAGACTGAATTTTGTAACAGCTTCCTGCCTTTTCAATATTTTGTATCTAAGAAACCATGTATTTATCCTTATCCTTGTCTAAAATAAAATCAGGGAATTTAAAATACACTCCAAATTATTTCTAGGTGAAAGCCCATTTCCAGTGTTGCAGAATATTCTGGTGATCAACTGTAAACAATTAAATCACTCACAAGGAAAACAATAAAGCTCTGAAAAAATAGAAAATAAAGGCTTTTTTAAAATTTCTACCTTGGAATGACCCAAAATGCAGTGTTCTCCAAGAGGAACCTGGGTGCATATCTACACGTGCATTTGGAAAAAAAAAAATCCATTTCAAGTTCATTGTTTTGCCTTTTTAAAACCTCGTAACATTGTGTAATTTTAAACACCTTTCCTCATTGAGCTGCTATAATGAAAATTCAAATTTGTAAATAAGCGTTTGTGCAGCAACTGTACTCCTAGTTTATCTTCTGGGAAAAAAAAAATAAAAAACTGAACTGGCTTTTAGAAAGAAAACTACACCCACTGGGAAAACAGTTTCTTCTTGTGTTTTCAGAACACTTAGTATTGCCATTCCAGTGGCTTGTTTAAAACAATAACAACAACAACAACAAAAATCTGTCAAATACTCTTCTGACCATTTCTGAACAAAACCAGGCTAGACTACAGAAATGGTGATTTATAAGTACTGCAAGCTAATGCCTTTATTTCAGAAATAGTACAAGATTAATAATGGCATTGAATGGGGTTTTCTTCACAAAACCAACTTCCAACATCTCTGTTCTGATGAAGTGTAGGAAGAATGTGGAATTGGCAGGCTTGTGCAAATAATTTTTTATTTTTTTAACCTATCAAAACAGTGGTCCATCCTGTTCTTTTCAGCCAAGTGTTATCAAGATAATCTTATGGAAATTTAAAAATTCTGACACCCTTGGACCCAGAATCTTTTCATACTTCATCCACCCACAGTAAAACTCAACATTGTGCTCTGGGTACCTCAGGTAAAAATTGAGCAAGATAGCTGTGGACAACAACCAGGAATTCTCAGATGTGCATCATATGGCAACCCAAATATCCACACATTTGGTGTCTGAAGCACATACTTTACACCAGAGAATTTTAGTTTTGTTTTTTTTTTAATATATATTTTAAACTTCATCAAATATTTAAGAAGTCAAATTTAAGCTTGGGTCTTGCAACTGAAATTCAGGAACACAGGCCTGCCCTCAGAATTTCTTTGACAAAGCAATTCTTGCTGGTCAAAGGAATAAGAGAAGTCTGGAAATTAACTGCTCAACAAGAAAGGAGAAAAGACAATTACAACACAGCAATAAATGCAAGTAAGACATGACTTTAGTAATTTTTGCTTCAGTCACAGGTTAGTGAATACAGAAGAACACAGTTCCAGTGATGCACTGTTTTGTTATAGACAAAAAGACAGTATGGAAGAAGAATTTCTGGTATTTGGAATATATAAAGATGGTTTACAAAAGGATAACACTATCAAAGAAACTGATTACTGTATTAAATGCTTGTGGTTTAATTTTCATCACAAAGCAGATAAAGAAGCATCTGTGTCACTCACCCTTTTCAACAACCATTTTTCAGGAGTGGTTTTGAAAATGCATTGTGATGGTATAATAACAGTTAACTTATTTGGGAAGGGTTTTTTGCTTGCTTTTTGTTTTGGGGCTTGGTTTTATTCTTATTTTTAAATTACCCCCGACCTTTTAAAAGATGGGTAGTCACCTGAGGCAGACAAGCCTAGAAATACAGTTTTCATTTAGAAACACAATTGAGCATTTTATGCACAATTATCAGTGAAGCATGAAATATTAACCTTGCCCATCTCTTCTCTCCCTCCTTCCTTCTTTCTTTTTTCTTTTGGTAGTAGTAGCACTGTGTTAAAATAGTAACCATAAACATTTCCCAGTCTTCAGTGACTTCCCAACTCATTTACTAGATAAACTTGCTTTAAAATACATATAAGCATGTGTAATTATTGCACTGGCTGAATATCCAAAAAAAATATAGCAGGGTAATTTACATACATCACTCACCAATTACAACTGGCACACAGCAAGCTAACTCACTGTGCTAGTAAACTCCATATTTACATGAACATAAATTTTGATTTATGTTAATGATTAATACTACTCCAGAAAACTCAGGTCAATGTTCCATAAAATACTACCATAATTCACAAAGTCCTCATTATCTCATTTTTATTGCTCACACCTGCACAATCAGATATTAAACCACACTGTTAATGCCACGCTAGCCTTTGTTGTTCTCTAGCAATTGTAAAAAAGCAGCCTTATGTTAGGAATTTTACATCCATCATCCTATAACTCCTTAGAATGTACATGCCAGAGATGGGCTGAAGTCTCAAGATGCAGAAAACAGCATGTGGCAATGCAGTGTGCACTGCAAAGAACACTGATGTGACCTGAGAGGTCCAAAGACTGAAAGGCCTGGGACTGCAGCAGCAAAATAGACTTAAGAGATTCAAGAGAGATGCCAACAGCCTCAAGATGACAGGATACAGAACAGGAAGTCTTGAAACAGGCAAATTAATTAGATCTCAGAATTTGCTCTTAAAATAGCAGAAATTCAAGTGGAACATATACTTGTAGAGCAAATCACAAAAAGGGGAATACATACCTAAAACACCCTGAAAAAAAAGTGCTCAGTGCAAAGTGATAACCAATTTATTTTTGAAATATCTCCCTTCAGGATGCAGCTGGGGAAGTTGAATGGTTTGGCACCCCTCTAGCCCAGCAGGAGCCCTGTAGCCATGTCAAGGTCTGAAGGGAGAGTGTGTCCTAAAAACCTCCACCTTGTCACCTTGTCACATGCAGCCATTCTTCCCATGGCAGCACCACCCTGACACTGCCTGCTCAGCACCAGCCTCAGAACTACAGCAGAACCCTGCACCAAAAGCTTGACTCAGCCAGGAGAAGTTAAATTTAAAATAAACAAAGGAAACTATAGAAAGGGCAGTGCATTGCTGTTCTGTTAATTTTGGGAATTTAACAATACTTCTTATATGAGTCATATTATTGTTTCCCACTTAAGGTCACAATTGATTTCCCCTCTTGCAGGTGTGAGTTGCTACAAGGAAACAGAAGAGTAAGTACATAAACACAGAAAAATTAAATGTGACTAAAAATCTCACAAAGAAACGTCTTATATAGGTGAAAGACTAGGCTGGGAGCTGAAATAAAAAACACCAAACAACTAGATTGCAACATGAACATATCCCACCAATGAAGTTCTGTACATTGGCTGCTACTACTGAATTCTACATTTCCACAGCATTTATTAAGAAAAAACATGGAATGTATTTCCTGTCAGCATTCTCACCAGGAACACAGTCAAATACATAGCACGAAAAGACAGCTGAAAAGTTTGGTGCTTTCCAGTGAGTTTCAGTTTCCTGTGCAGAAAATTGGGATCAACAACATGGGACATACTTGTGCTGTCCTCCCACAACACTGGGCTATGCATTGTCTATAACCAGTGGGCATTAGCACTACAGGATATCTCTCAGGGCTAAGAGAGTGTGTCTGCCAAAAGCCCCAGAGTAAACAAAAAGGCTTTGTGCCACTGCAGATGCTTCCATGTGCACAGCTGGCATGCCAGGAAACTGCTGCTTTGAGCAAGAGACTATTTCCTCCAGGTAAGCTTGCTGAATTTAGCAGTTTCTCACTATGAGATTCCAAAACTCATCAGAATGAAGCTTGAGAGAGGTTTGGCACTGAGGAAGTTTGTGTTTCTGAGTTCCTATCTAATCATGGTAGCCACTTTTCCTCCCTTCTGGCAGCTCTCCACTGTTCTCCATGTTTGGATGACAATGCCAAACTGGAGTTTTGCACAACCACCACAAGGCTGCAGCTTGCATGTTCTCTGTCCCCCACCACATGGCAATTAAAGCAGAGCATCTCAAGTTTTTATAGGGGAGCAGACTTCTGTCACAAGATGTTACTGGAACAAAACAAAACAAAAAAATTAGAGAATGTGAGTACCTCAGTATTTTCAAGCAAACTGGCTCCAGTAACTTGCATGCAGCAGAAAAGAACTCAGTATTCCAAAAGGAGGAATTCCCAGAGGTCCAGACACCAAAGATAATCCTCATGCTTGAAGAGGGTAAAAAAGAATGTCCATAGGAAATTACTGACTAATTCAGCACAACAGTCAGCTCAGGTAAATTAACAGAAGGCAATTTAAAACTGTATCAGAGCCAAAATCAAGATGCAAACAGAATGATGACTGATATGTTTGTGCAAAAAACAAGGCATTAAAATGGATTTTTGGGGGTAGGGTAATAGCAATACAACGCAGCAAAAAAATTCAATCATAATCACATAAGTATACCTGGATGTATTTTTTTCTTTCTTAGAAGAGATTTGATGCTCTGTGGCAATTGTATTTTAAAAACACATTCCATAGATTAAAGACAAGCCTGCTGAGGGACTGGAAAAGATAACCCATCTTTGTTAGCAGAGACACAATCAGTGAAGTCACCTCTACTGGAGAAGAATTATCTAATACCCAACCCTGCTCCCAGCTAAAAATCCTCATCCTGTCCCACATGTCCTAACTGGGCAGACACAGAACTGCCAAAAAAATCACTTGGGAACATGGTGTAGAGAATACAAAAGAGAGTTTTCCAAGTAAGACAAAAAAAGTCCCCAACACCCAGGCTGGAAAACAAGTGTCATACCATGAGTTTAAAAGAGCTCAGCTTGTGAGTTCACAGCAGAGAGTTGAGAAACATTATGGAGTGGTTATTTGTAGATAAGGTGTTTGCTAGTAAGAGGATTGCAGGTAAGCGTTCAGAATTTATTATCATCAAAATTCCAATCTCAAAATAAGATCTCATACTCTAGTCAGTGAAGGGGATGGAAAACAGGTTATCAGGGTGAGCACTATGCTCCCCTCAGCTGGAGCTGGGGTCCTTCAAGTAAAATTGAACAGCTTTTGGAAGAAATTCTTCTGTCCATGTGTGTCAGCAGGAGCCAGCTCAGACCGATGTGGGACCTGGAAATCTGCACATGAAACCTCCTGCTCCCAAACTTCCAGGGCCTGAACGTGCTTGTAACACTTGGAGCTTTACATTATAATCCAGCTATAATCACATCTCATACTTCAGAGCTTCAACCATTCAAGCATAGAGATTTAGACAGCGTTTCCACCTGGATACCTAATTGGACATTGGAGTTTTGCAGGAGAGCCAGTGGCAGCCATCCAGCACTTCATGGGGCTGGCAGGTACTTCCAGAGAAGTCTGGCTGGCTGGCTTGCTTATGTGACTATAAACTGCATGCCAAATCAAGGGCTGAGATGGAATTTTTTACCAAATCAAGCTGAGAGGGATTCAGGGATTTATTTTACTTGTTTGTTTTCCTTTGTAGCATATGGCATGTTAGCATCATCAGTGTAATCAATTCCCTTAAGCTCAGGAGATGCTCTGGTTTCATCCTAATCTCAAGAACACTATCTAATTGGACAGGACTGAAACTAGCTGGAATAACTAGAATTGCTGGACATTGTATCACAAATCAGTGGTGCTAATTAATAGACTCTGGTCAGACTAAATAAGCTGATGTATCACATATGGTCTCCTCCCTGAAGCCAAAAAGAGGGGGGGAAAAGTTTTTAAAAATAAACTGAAATGTTTTAAAAGGAAAGCAAACTTCATTGCTTGTGTGCAACATATCCAAAACATTATATCATTTCATACCATAAAATTTAGTTCTTGGAAAGTTTTGAGTAGGATTGTATATGAAGGAATAAATATTCTTCAAGTGGATTGGTAGGATTAGATAATTCTATCTTGTCTTCATAATTTAATGTGAAATAATTAGTCAAATTATACTTGCAAGTTATATTTGCAAATTACATTTGCAAAAAGGTTTACTGCTTATAAATGCCACATATTGATAATTAATTAAAACAATCCCATGTTAAGTGAATTGCAAAATGGAAGCTGGTAACTTCACTGCTCAGAAAAACCATGCATTTCACCCTGTGTCCCAAGTGGGTTTACAAGTGCAGACAAAATGCAAGCACTGCACTCCAGCTGCATGAAAGTGCCCTGTGCAGGGACAGGATGCCCAGGAGGAGCCTTCTCCTCACTTCCTTACTGCTGAGGCAATTCCAGTCCCTTACAGCCAAAGGGACCTGGGCTGCCCTTACTGTTCTTTGAAATTAACATTACTGAACAATTATAGATCATCTCATAAAATACAGGGAGCAGAAACAGAAACCACATCTTTATCATTTAAATTTCACAGGAGATGGAAAAAGCACATTATTGCTATTATTATACCTGTCAAATTATTACCAAATAATTATTACACCACAGAAGAGGCTATGGAATAAGAGGAATTAATACATGGAACATTACATTGTATATATCACATTCTCATTGAAAAAAATTAAATAACTAACATGTTTCCTTCCCCAAATTAATCAAATGTTAGTGGTACTCTTTTATATAAAAATAGAAACACTAGTCAACCATGGGGGGTTCCCTTCAATTGTCCCATAAGCATACAGAGGAAATAGAAATATTTCAAGGCATCTGTAATGTCTTACATACTTTGAATAAAATAAAGAGCCAAAACACTTAACAGTACTGAATTTTATTCCAAATTATACCCAAGAGGAAGCCATCTGCAGGAAAAATAAAAAGTAAAACAAGAAAAAAAAATCACTTTTTTGCCTTGGACATCACTTGTGCAATACAGCTAGCCAAAAGGACAGCATGTTCTTTTAAAAGAATGACTACTTATTCTTTCATGATACAGGCAACATAAAAATCACCTGAAAACGTTTGGGACTTTTCTTAACTACTAAAAATAAATTCTGCACTGGTTCAGTGACTTTTGGCTCTTTTATTTTTCTCCTCATCCAAGATAAAATATTAATATATTGGCAAAAGCCATCTCTAGGAGACTCTGAAACTGCAGCTACCCACAGCCAAGCAAACCACTGCTGCTGTGGTCTAGTTTGAAAGGAGACTGAATCCTAAGGTCCAAAATGCATTAGCAGCTCAACCTTGACACCTGCAAGGCCATGAAAAGTTTGAAACCTTTGCTTTAAACAACATTTTGGTGGAGAAATAACAGCAATACACCCCCAGTAACACCAAAATTCAATGATGACATCATCTCAGACATGATGGTCTTGTCTGAGCAGCAAGGGCTGCAAAGCTGCCTACAAATATTAGCACAGTCACTCCTTTGTCTCAGGAGAAATGATACAAGATGAGCAGAAATACCCCACTGCAAGCAGCATTTCCTGGTGCATCAATGTTTCCTACATTCCTCAGTCTCCCAAATATGAAACAGATCATACAAAAGAAAAATAATATGAAAAGTATTCGCTGTAAACTCCAAACAAATTAAGTGAAAATTTGAAAATAACTATGTAGTACTGGACAAACATTAAAAGAATAATAGATGAGCTTTGACAATATGTGTATGGGTTATATTAGGGGAAAAAAAATAACCAAAAAACAAGCAAATCCCCCTCCCTTTCAACAGTTGCATACCAGGAAACATGTGTTGACCTACGACACTTGAACAGCAAACAACAGTGTCCTACACACAACCTCCAGCAGAAGAAAAGGAATCTTTCAGAGTATTTAGGGATTCAAGGACCCTGTAAAACATTACAAAAATTTCCTGCTATTTCCATTTTTCCTGGTCAATATCATGCGACTTAAGAACCTCCTCCTTTATTCCTACAGAAGGTGTAGCAGGCAGTAGATCCTTTATCTAAAGCTTTCGGCCCACACACATAAACTCAGAGTAGAATGATTTGCCAGAATGATTTTTTGATTATGCACAGATTTGCACCAAAATAGAAACCAACAGACTGTTCTTCATGAAAGAGCATTCCCTACCCCCCAGGTATTCAGGATACTATGTCCTTAAAAATCTCAGCTTGAAAACACTGGTGTAGAGCTCAAGCCACACATTTCTGCAAGTGGTCACAAAGTCACTGCAGCTTATTCTGCAAACTACATTTCACCCAGAACAAAAAGAATTCTCCATGTAAAGCCAGGACTATTAGCCAGAGGTGCTAATTTCTTCTTAATCGAGCTCAATTCTTGAATATGTCATAGAATCATAGAATGAGCTGAGCTGGAAGGGACCCACAAGGATCCTGGAGTCCAGCTCTGCACAGGACACCCCAAAAGTTCCACCCTGTGCCCGAGTGCATTGTCCAAGCCCTCCTGAGCTCTGGCAGGCTGGGCTGTGACCACTGCCCTGGGGAGCTGCTCCAGTGCCCAAACACCCTCTGGGTGAGGAACCTTCTCCTGATACCCAACCTAAACCTGCCCTGACACAGCTCCAGGCCATTCCCTCATGTCTTGTCACTGTCACACACAGCAGAGATCTGTGCCTGTCCCTCCTCTTCTCCTCACAAGAATTTGTGACTGAAGGGACCAAGTGACCTTGGCCACTCCTCATCCAGACCCTCCACCATCCTCCCCTGGTCCATCATCCTTGTTGAAGACAAAGAACACATTAAACACTTCTGCCTTGTCCAAGGCCCTGTTTGCAGTGATCATCCTCATCCTGTAATGGGCTGGTTATTTTCACATTGCTGTTAACGTATTTAAAAAACTCTTTTTATTGTCCCCCACAGTTCTGGCCAGCTTCAACTCCTGCTCAGCTTTGGCCACAAGAATTTGCTCTCTACAGTGGCACCACTGTATTCTTCTCAGGACACTGGACCTTGCTTCCACTTGGCACACACTTCCCTTTCTCTGCCTTATTTCCAAGAGAAGATCCCTGTTCAGCCCTTTTCTGCCTCATCTACTTGAGCTGTGACATTTGGGAATTGCTGCTCCATCGCCTTTAGGAGGTGATGTTTAAAAAGCGACCAGAATGAATTCACATATAAAGTTCACAACAAGATCAATGAAGAAAATGCAAAGTCCTTCACCTGGGGAGGGATTTTTCCAAAGAAAATCACACAAGTACATTGACTTACTTATAACTGTGCAGTTATTTTTAAAGACCTAGTTTTACTTTCTGTTCCTGCAGATATGGGAAGGAATGCATTACAGCAAACAAAGATTGCCTGACACACGAACCTACTCAAAATGTTTGTAGCCCTCCTCATACAATTACCGCAATCTACTACGTTATCAAAATTCTGACCTCTCTTCTCATCACTTCTCATCATGAAACCAGAAAACATTTCACTGGTATTACCATGGAACAACTGACACATTTTAAAAACATCCCTCCATATGTCCTTTTTTCTAAATAAAATTTGAATTAAACGGTGAAGCACAAGAAAAGTGACTTCAGCGGATGAGCACCGGATACAGGAAAGAAAAACATACCACAATACCAGAACGAAATGAGGCAGAGGGAACAGGGAGAACAGCTCTGCCAGGATCTAGACAACATTTTCTGGAACTGTAGGTCATGGGAGAGCTCACAGACTGGTGTTCTTCATTTGTAAACCACAGCTAAGCTAAGCAGCACCTCCGAGGCACAGGAGTTGCCATCGAGTGTTTGAAATAAATGTGATTTCACATGGAAGAGCAAGGCTGTGCACAGCCCCCTCCAGGCTGCCAGGCACAGAACTGACACCCCCTGCTCCCCATGCACCAACTGATCCAGATATCTCACAGTTCAAAACCAGTGAGGTAAAAAGCAACTCTAGGGGAAAAGGGAAAGGTCAAAGACATGTCATCTATTTCATTACCTTTAATCCAAAAAAAATCAGCTATGTACAAAGATCTATCAACGCTTGGGAGTAAGAGCTGGATATATAAACATGTTTACAGACTGAGTGGCAGACCAAAACCTGAGTCATTGTCCACAGTCTTTCAGTTGGTATTCCCACCCGCATCCAAGAAAATGTAATTTTCTGCCATAGCTGACCACCTCCTCTTCCTGTCACCACTGACTCACGTCTTTTTGACCCATTCTTCACTTACCTCTGACACTAAAATTTATCTTGTACTATTTCCTATATAACCTCTAATAAATATCTTTTTCATTCCATTTATAATTACATAAGTTCTTCTATACAGAGGAACTGAAGCATTTTACTTAGAACTGATTATCTTAAAAATCCTGCTCAGCAATTTCCTTTGCTTTAATTACATCAGCCACTTAGAAGAACCCTTTCTTGTATTATGTCTTGGACAGCCATGCTAAGATTTTAACAACTAGACCAAGAATTTCCTTACCCTTTTCACAAACCCTTACACTTGTTCACACTTAAGAATAACCTATTTTTCATTCATTTTCTTCTTTTATAGCCACTTGGAAAACTCAAGAACTCTCTTTACTACTTTTTCCAATTCAATTTAGTTTGAGTTTCAACAACTCACTTTGATCAGAGACTTTGGTGGCATCCCATTTATGAAGAGCAACTGATATGCCCTTGTTGAAACCTCTTCCTCAATTCAGGAATTTCAAAACTGTTTTAAAGCTGGATGCAATACAATTCACGGGAAAGCTGCTGGAAAAATATAAGCAGAACTTCATTACTCAAGAAGGAAGTTCAAGGAAAACAAATTGGATAACACTCCTAATGTTGCATGGACAGGTCTTGAGTGGCTAAAATGGGTGTATTTCAATTTTTTTGTCTCACTGAAAGCTGCCATTAAAAAAAAAAACATTTCCCCAATGTGGAAAATGGCACATGCTGTAGCCATAACTCAGTCCTGAGGGAATTGTCATCTTTTCCCTCTAGTATTGTAAATTTTATTTGATGTTTCTTTGCATATATTGAGTCTCAGAGATGAACAATTCCTTAGCAGAATTCTTATTTTGTAAAAATTAAATTGGTATGCTGCCGAAAGAAAATCTCCCAAACACAAAATCTTAATAAAGCAACAAACACCATCACATTTTGTACTTCTTTCGTTGTAGATTACAAGACACAGATCTTCCAACACGCACGAATAACAAAATTTAATATAATTTCAGTATAATTTAAACTGCCTGATGCTGTACACATCTGCAAAGCCAAAGTGGCACAGCCAAGTGTGACTCGTGAGCTGGTGCCTGGAGCAGTGACCACACCCTGTAACCATAAGAGCAGTGATTACAACTTCTGGAATGACAGCAGGGACACAGAATTCCAACAGCCCGGGCGTTCTCCCACTGCTCTGGTGACTCTGCACTCAGCAAGGTGCACTTGTGTCACATAAATGCTTCCAGGCTTCTGGATTTTTAAGAATACTTGTTTAATCTTGGGTGAAAAAACTCAGAACTTCACTAACATCTTTAATTTCTATTGTTAAAGGCTTTTCCTCACTTCTTTGATTTCCTCGGTGGTGAAAATGTAACAAAACACCCCAACACTGAGAATGTTAGTAAATGTGGCAAACGTCTTACAACACACATAAAAAATACCCCTAAACTAAAATGCATCTATTTCTGCATGATTTAATGCAAATCCCCAGTCACAATGATGTTTAAAGCATGACAGCCAATAAATGTGGTTACAATTAAAACTAGAGTTGCTCTTCCAATCTTAATGTTCTTTAAGTCCACTTGTTCCTCAAAATTACCATTCTACTGCCCACTTTCTACTTCTGCTTCCAGCTGTTCAGCACCAGCCACCAAGACAGCTTACACAGCTGTGCTTGAAGGGTAAAGTAAAAAGTACAGCAGAAAGCAAAGATCAAGAACACTGTCTTGCTTATAACAGAGTAGAAAAGGAGAAATTTGCAAGAGTAGCTACTTAGGTTTTCAAAGGATTTAAAAATTAGGAATGAAACAAAAAAAAAATTGGGAATTTTTACACTGACTGGCTCTCTTCCAAGTTTCTAACAGTTTACATTCTGTCCACAGTGAAGTAGAAAATCTACAGCTGAGGGAGAAAATTATGTGTAAAATTAAAGATCTTTGGATACTGCAAGTTATAGATGCACCTTAAATGGTGTCCAGTATTAATGACAGCTTGCAACTCAACATTTTGAAAAAGAATTTACTAGAAGGAAAAAAAAAATCCTGAACAGAAAGCCTGGATGATATCCTTGTTTCTATAAACCCCATGACTTGCTAACAGCTGTGTAATTACCAGACATATTTCATGAGTGAAATGCAGATTTAATGATGTACTTGGTGATTTGATGCCAATATTCTTAGGATTAAAAAGCTATGAATCTTCAAGTAACATTAAATGTATCTACAGTGTGCATTTAAAACTTGCACCATAATACTTCCCCTTTACTTAACATTTTCACTAATCAACTTTGCATGCAAAGTGTCATCGACCTACTGCAGTACTTAAATGCAACAAGAACTGTTTTCAATTGCTCTAATGGCTTGCACTTCTCTAAAACTATTACAGAATCATAAAATGTCTTCCTCCCTTCTTTTCTTTTTTTTTTTATATTTTACAACTATAGTTCAAAACAAGTTTAAGGAGACAAGATGATGTTCAACTACATGCTTTGCATCGTTCAGCATATTAGAAAGCCACACAAAACCAGAGAACTATTTCAAATCCAATATTTCCACACTGATTTGGAAACTTTTCCAAACTGCAGAACGTAGGGTATGAACTGATACTGCTACTTCCCGGTAATAGAAAGCTGGGAGTGGAAAATGACTCAACTCCCCAAACAACTGACTACATCCCCTTGCTAATGATTTTATTAGAAACATTTTATAGAAATTTGGGAATTATGATGGAATATAAAGATGATTTCACAATTCCTTGTTGCTCAGCAAACCAATTTTACTTGCAAATTCAGCACCTGTAATTGTACTACTTGTAAGTGAGCAAAAGAAGGCTCAGAAAAGTGAAGGAGCAGGGAAAAGCTGTGCATATCATCTGATAAAAGAAGAGGTGAAGTGATTTGGATAGAAAACACTGACTTTTAATACACACTGAGCTGAAGTTCCTGCTGAGAGCTGACACTTCTGAAACCTAAAGGTGGTTTCTTAATTCCAGTGCTAAGCATGCAAACACTCCAAAGATTCAGTGCTGCCAAGAAAGGAGGAAAACAGGGCTAGGTGGGCAATCATGAGCAGGAAAGAGACCAAGGGGAGTGTTTGTGGGGTGAAACAGTGCCTGTGTTTGATCAAGCACACAGGTGATGAGCTGCTGCCCTGGGCCCCTGCCACCAATTTGCTGTGTGCTGTTGAGAAGACACTTCTGACAGGTTCCCCCAATTGCTGCCACAGGGCCAGATCCTCAGAAATACTGAGCAGACATTGTTTTCAAAGTGTTCTCATTTGCAGGATAGGCAGTATGGAAAAACTGGATCGTAGCTATTTGAGATTTGGCAACATTGCAAACTTAGAATTGTCAAAATAAAAATTTCGTGATATGAGCCTTGAGTACAGCAGCTCTAGGGAACTGCTCCTATATCAGAAACAATAATTTACAGGAAAGAAAGGAACTTTAGACCTTTCCACAATGGCCTTCAGCACATCAGAGGCTGCAGTAGGAGACAATGATCTAGATTTACCCAGGATCTTGAGTGATCTTACCCATGGCTGATCATCTCTGAGGGATTCATTACTTCAGCATGAGCATTGAAACAAATTTCATTCTACTCAATAGAAAGTAAAGACTTTCTAATACTTATCTTAGGGGGGAAAAAATCCACACACACAAAAAAGAGAGAACTGTAGGACAAAGTGGTGAAAACCATCTCTAGAACAAAGTTACAGCACTAGTCATACCTCAATGCCCTCTTTGTATGGTAACAGAGACCAAATAGATTCTCTACCTCTATTGGAGCAAAAACTTGACATCCCACAGAATTGTGAGGGAAATATATAGAAGTACAACCAAAATGAATTGATTGTGTTGATGTCTGCTTGAGTTTCTAAGCAGAATGAAAATAAAAATTTTGAAAGATGGTATTTTAAGTCATCAACTATGACAGCTTGACAGTGACAACATTTTGGGGACACCAGATCAACACCAGAGAATTTGTACAATGTGGACTTGGTCACCAACCCAGCACAGCATCATTCTGTTGGTATCCTCCTATTTCAACCACTTCAAGGTCTAAACAAGTCTGGAAATGTTCTTTCCCATCACAGGGTGGAAATTAAAATGAAATCAGAAAGCACACTCAGTGACTTTGGAGCAGCCCTGATTTAGATTAACATATTGTAACAAAAGTCTCATGAGAGTTTTTCTCTTTTCACAACTATTTAACCAAATAGTTTTAGAGAAATTAATACAATGATTGTATGATGTGCATGGAAGACTTGGGAGAAAAGTCTCAGAAATATTATAGTCATTAACTCCTCAAGTCTCCCTCACAAAAACAGTTGGCATTGTCAAAAAAAAGCTTTTCTTGTAGTTAAGTCTTTAGATTTCAGGTCTACAATGTTTTGCAGCAATCTGCTGATAATACTCAAGTTCTTGCTGAAACCAAAGACAACATCATTTGAAAAAAGCCAGAAAGTTGTCAGGGCTCTTTAGGAAATGAACTTCCAATCTAAAGGTGCATCTTCTTTAATAGGACAAGAGGCAATGGGAGAAACTGATCCATGAGATATCAAGGAGATATTCCAGAAGCATCTGGATGCAATCCTGAGCCATGTGCTCTGGGATGGCCCTGCTGAGCAGGGAGGTTGCCCCACATGACCCCTGTGGTCCCTTCCAACCTGAACCATCCTGTGATTCTTTACCCAGAATAAACAACATGTCTTCAACCAACCAATTAAAACCTCACAAATGACCACACAATCATTTTATGTGGCTGCCATTGGCACCACAATTATCAAAATGAGTAATTAAGTACATTAGTAACTTCTGCATTCCACTCTTGTGTATCCTTAACACACAACTGTTTTGTTTTACAGAGGTACTTATGATTTTTTTATTAGTCTGATGGCTGAGATGGCTGGGTTTTGAAATTAAATAATGTATCCTAATTGGTCTGCCTGCAGAAAACAGCACCAAGGTTCAAAAAAATTTTTTGACTAATGTATAAGCAGAGAGATGCACAGACCAGACAACAACTTCTACATAGTTTTACACTTTAAAACAACAAAGACCTAAAACACAAAGCACAAGAATCTAAGGGAGGTGGTATTTTGAAATAATTGTAATCAAGGAAAAATTTCTGCTTTCAAACAGAGAAGATCAAGAAGAGTTTACTGGGAGATTCCAGTATCTGAGCTTTTTGGGAAACAGTACACTTATAGGAATTAGATATGAATAAAGATGTAGAGATGTGCCAGAAACCAGTCAACAATTAGATATGAATAAAGATGTAGAGATATGCCAGAAACGAGTCAGTAACATCCACCCAAAACTATGGAAAACTCTGAAGTTTTGCAATGCTGGACATTTAAATTCCAGAGGAATTTGCACCAAAAAACCACCAGATCTATATAATTTGCAATTTATTAATTTAAATGCAAAAGAGGGGATTTATAAACTTGAGAGAAAAGACATTTTTAGCTGGCTAGCACTTTCCACAGGCTAACCAATTTTTCTTTATCTTGCTCCTGAGACCATTCAGATACATTTGTTAACCATTATTATTATAAAGAAGATAAGGCAACCGTACAAGAGCGTGTTTGTACTCTTAAAGCAAATCATGCATATTAACACACTCATCAATTTTTTATGATTTGCAAATTCCACTCTCATTAACAAGCAGCTTAGTTCTGATAAATATGTTGATTCCAACTAACTTGGCAACAATTTTTAGATTAGAACTTTTTGTCATGAGGAACTTCAATGAATTTGTGTGCATTTTTGTAAAGAGAGCAAGCAGATTATGAAATCCCAAGACACAACATGAAGCATAAAACAATTTTTAAAATTAGAAAATAGACAAAGAAATGCCAAAATTAGAACATGAACAAATACCTATGAGAAAACTGATTTGTCCACTGCTTGAAAACACAATACTTCAAATTCCATTCAAAATCCTGAAAACCCATAAACG
The DNA here is from genome assembly GCA_013397375.1 of Toxostoma redivivum. NCBI lineage: Eukaryota > Metazoa > Chordata > Aves > Passeriformes > Mimidae > Toxostoma > Toxostoma redivivum. The sequence continues at coordinate 53,930 of VXBI01006139.1, forward strand.
CTTACTCTAATCTTCACAATGAATTTGGAGTTTTTCCATGAAGAAAATCAGCCAACCAGATGTGAATTCAATTGACTATGTTCCTTTCTAGGCCCAAAAACAAAAGAAAAAAACAAACCAACAAAAAACCAACCCTCCTTCAGCTTCACTCAGAGAGTTTTCTGTTTCTCACCCCATTAGGTGACAAACTGATGACAAAATTTCTTACAGATCAATAAGCCTAATAACACTATTGCCATTTGGGAAGAACTTTTATATTATCCCCAAAGGTGGAATTTACTAATTTCACTCAAGAGCAATTCTAGACAGCTTGCCTGAGTCTGAGCATTGGAAAGTGAATGCTGTGGGAATAGTCTGGCAGGGACTGAGCTCATATCTGAACCTGACAAACCCAGGGAGGCTGCAGCTGACAGGGCACAAACCCCTGCAATCATCCCTACACTGCACGTGCCACCTCTCCAGATTTAGAAACACAACACGCAGACTTCCCAAAGGATTCCAGGCACAATCAGCCCCAGGCCAGCACCACTTCCCCCTTTCACAGGCAGAAAGGGCTGGGACTGCTGCCTAAAGCAGGCTGACATGGCAGCTGGACAGGGAGCACTCACAGGAACAGCACCAAGGGCACAGTCCATGAGCAGCTCCCAGCCTGGACAGCTCTGTGTAGGGATTTGACTGTCCAGTGTCAGAGCATTCTCACTCTGCTTTCCTAGGAAGCACATCCAAGGCCCTGCCATGGTAAGAAATTGGAATGCAAATAGAGAGATACATATCTTTTTGATAAATCTCAGGTAGCATTAAGAAGTTTCATTGAATATAAATCCACTTTTAACAGCTGTATTTGTAATTACTGATTTCCCTTCTGCAAAAAGCTTATCATATGGAACCTTCCACATTATTTGCATTGAATCCTTTTGCACTTGTCCTAAATTGCTTTTCTCTGGCAGATGCAACAATCCTGTTCCTACAGAAAATGCACCACCAATCAGCAAAGCTCTGCAAAGCAGTAAAGCTGCAGCAGAAAACTCTAAGAAATAAAACATGGATATAAGAACACAAAGAGAAAGAATCTCAGCTCCTCTGCAAGGTGGTTTAGCTTCACTCCCAGTGCAGGAATTAGAATCTCTTCTGTTGTGAATAAAGTGTAAACAGAACATGTCTGGAGATGCAAATCAGGCCCCTTTACCAGATTCTTTTTATGGAATGCAGAATAAAACTGGCATGCCTTATTTTTCAGGTCCCCAGCAGAGTTCAAATCTACCATTTCACTACTGCCTCCTGTTCATTATTCAAATCACAATTTTGGAAAGCCATCTATCTTTGGCAATGTAACGAGCCCTGTGCAGCACTCAAACAGGGCTCCTGGTGAGCAGGCACACAGGCAACTCTTCAAAGCTGGAAGAGCAGGAATACCCTAATATCTGGAGTTCTGAATGGAAGGGACCTCAGGAACAAACACTCTCCCCTGTCACAACCCCAATCTCTGTTAGACAACAGAGGACAGCAAACCATCCTGGAAGAACCATTCCAACATGGTCCAATTTCCAAAATCACCCAGCTCTGCCACCTTCCATCTTCCAAGTGATCCTAGACATACCATGGCAAAGTCCTCTAGGCACAGTTCCTGAAAACAACAGCCTTTCCCAGGAACATCCTTCTCTTTTGAAATTGAGAAAATGCTTATAGAGAAATAATCTCCTGAACCCTGCATAGTTTAGAGTCTGCCAGGAGAGGCTAAAGCCACGTTCCCCTGTAAAAAGCCTTTGGTGCTCTACGGGGGGCAGCCCACAGATGAATCCTGGAAAACCGGCAACAATGGAGAAGTTTCCTGTTAACATTTAGAAAACACTAAACAGCCAGAAGAGTTGAAGAGACAACAGAGAGATTATCCAGTTTGCTCTGGAATTTCCCCTGAGCTGGAAGAACGTGCATTCTTACAACTGGCTCTGCACTTAGACTTGCAGGTCCCTGAGACACACACCTACCCTGTGAGGAGTGGTGAAAAAAGTGAATTTTATTGAGCTCAGTACCAGAAAATACAGAGACAAGCAGTGAAAAGGACAGCAGTCTTGCCACATAAAGAGCTATTTTTTTTCCCAAGCAGTTATCTTGATCAGCTAAATCTGAAACATTATTCATCTAAATAAACCTCGAGATAGAGTATGCTTGCTAAGATTATAAAAATTGTTTGGATAAGTGTAATGAAAATTCACTCTGGATGGTTGTCAATGTGCTGCTGAAGGTTTAGCAGACTTTACTAAAGCATAAAACCATCATGGTGCATATTTATCCTGACTAAGAATGTCATAATCTTGCTGTAATCTTTACTACATTCTGCAACTTTCAAGGTCAGTATATCTAGATGAAAAATTAACTTCCTTTTTTTAGTACCAACAGAAATGCATTGTAAATTCAAAAATTACACCACCACTATAAATTCTGCATATCAGACAGTTATTTTTAGTCAGTCCAACCCAACAGATAGAGAAGTCCTTCTGTTTAAAGGGAACCACTCACAGCTACAGAAATCTCTACTTATTAGCATTAACAGTGGTGTCTGTCAGTGATGAAGCATGCAGACACCATGGCACCCAAGAGAGGAAAAGGTGAAGTTGGGTCTCTAGGAAGAATTACACAGGGACACAGCATACCTATCAAACAACAGTTTGTAAAATTTTAGAGGAAAATAGAATAGTTTTGGCTGGAAGGGACCCTAAAGGTCACCTAGGTCAAAACTCCTGCCATGGTTAGGGACACCCTCCTCTAGCCCAGGTGGCTCAGAGCCCCATCCAACCTGCAGCCATGATCCCATTGCTGCAGCTCAGTGCAAAGAGAAGCCAAAGGCTTTGGCACCTCCAGCTGTTTGCCCTGCTCTGGGAGCTGCTCAGTGAAGTGTGGCTGTTCTGGAGAAGGACAGCAACTCAGCAGGACACTTCTAGAGGTTTCCATACCCCAAAATAAAGACACCAAAACAAGCTGCTCCAAAAGCTTTATTGTGGAATTGGTACCTGAACCAGTGGCAGAGTGTAACATTGAGAGGTTTGGGACATGAGTGGTGGCTTCATTTAGCTCTATAAACTCAGAGAGATGACCCATACAAAAATGTTTGCTGAATTTCCTGGGGTTCCTGTCAGTACATTCCTTCACCCTGCCCAGGTTGATCTGAACGACATCTCTGCATTCAACTGCACCCTGAGTTTTGCATCATCTGCAAATCTGATTGTGCTGCAGTCTGCCTTCCCCAGACACTGTTTTTCACAGTTTTTGATGATGGACACAACATATATCTTTCTCTAGGCAACAGGGACAAGTTTTAGAATGAAAAACAGAGACATATGGGATAATTCAATAAATTACAATTTTTAGTAGGCTCTGCCATGTACATTAATGTCAGACTTTTAAAAGCATATTTCTAATTTTTGTGCATGTATCTTTAGTTTCTCCTCTTTCAAAAGGACAAATAATTGGGTTAGACTTATAAAACAAATAAATTGAAAACAAAAGTTGAAATTAACCACCATACATTCCTCTGACTAAAAAAGCACAATGCATAAGCAGTTGCATAAGCAGTACAGAGACAAATAGGCAATGTGATACTAGAGACTACATTCCAAACCTTGAAGTTTGTTTGTTTGTTTTATGAAGAGTTCCATGATATAAGGAACACTTAATCCTCCAAGCAATGTATGTGCTTAAAAGTATGACACTGGCATGAAAATGTTAGTATGCCCACCTCAGTGCAAATCACCAGTTTGAACAAGATAAAGCACTGTAAGCATTTAAACAGAGAAGTTATTTTAATTAGCAGTCACTCTTGCATGAAACTGATACAAGACAGAAAGGAGGATTGGTTTTTTAAAAATTTAATTGTACCGTTTAAAAATATTTGCATTAATAAATAATAATTGTGTGGATTAAAGAGGCAGACATATGTGAAATTACACACACAGATGCATTCTCATATCCTAAATCTGTCAACTGAGTCAAAGCTAGAATGTGATACATGTGATTTGAACATGATTCACAAATCAATATTCTAGATGACAGAACTGAAATTCAGACATTCACAACAGCATAAAGTCATTATCCAGCTCTGCAGAGAAAAGTATTTAGTCTTCTAGAAAAAACTGAAAAGTTTTGTTATGTAGTTAAATACAGTGCATTTAAGAATTTAAGGAGCCAGTATTCTTACAACAGAACATGCATCTCCTGCCTGCATTTTTGCCAAAGAAAATGAGGCCTGAAAAATATGTGCCTTCAGACAACCTTACATTTCTTCTAACTCAAAACAGGTGGCAAGTCACAAGGGCTGATCATTTCTGCATGACTTAAACACACACAAGCATGTATAGATTGAATTCAGCTTTATAAGCCAAAGAATTTCTTTATCACACAATCAAGCACAGCTCCCTGTACAGTCTTAGCCAAATGCATTTAACCAACACCAAAATTCTGAGCTAACCTGCCACTCATCACTTATTTTGTACTGCTCAAGTGAGATGTTCAATATTTCACAGGTATCTGTGCACGAGTTCCTGTTCTGGCACATGAATTCCATACACTCCCTTAAGTTCTCCCACTGATGCCATGCCTAATGAGGCTTGGAAAAGCCTTGAGGATTTTTAAGGGTTTTCTGGTTTGCTGCATTTTTAACTGGTAGCCTCTGAGACAGTAACATGCTGACATAACTTTCTCCCTCCCTGCAGAAAACCTCCCTTACTGCAATTATTACCACTAATGATTGAGGGACATCCAGCTTTAGGCACAGAGGCAGAGCCAGCATCTTCTTCAGGAAACTGCTGACAACCCAAGCAGGGAAGGGATCTGATGAGGAGCAGAGGAAGCTGCTCAGAGGAGTTGCTCCCTTGCAGAATGAAAAGCTGAGCTAAGGGATGGGGAATTACAGAGCTCCCAGCCCCTGGAAAAAGGGAAGATGATGCCCTGCCCCTGCTGAGCCCTGGGTAAACAACGGGGAGCAAGAAGCACTAACTGCAAATCTCTGCACTTGCTACTGCTTTTGTGTTTGTTATCCAGGATAAGCAGGCTTTGCTTTTCACCAAAACACATGACACACATGTCAGTATTCCATATGTTAAACCCACACCGTGAAATACAGAAAAGACACTCTGAAAAGTAACCTGACTCTGGGGATATCAAAAGCAGTTTTACAGCACCTAATGGAGGGATTTCATTGAGCTTGAGAACTTGAACAGCCTAATTCATTACCCCCTGGAGGGTAACTGGGTTTCTCAGGGTAATGTGAGGACAATGGGACTGAAGGAACAACCCAATAACCAGCACTACACAGATACCACCAGTCACCAGCCTCTCTTCTTTCACAGCCACGTCTTGTACAACAATATCCTGCAATCACCATGTCCCTTCACTTGCCAAACACTGAGCAACAGTGTTCTGTAATTATCAGAATTATCTGATGATTGACTGAACATTCCCTGGTGTGTTCCTCCTCATTCCTTTCCTCAACCTCCCCACAGAAAGGTCTACACCTCCTTGGTCTGTATTTGAGGATGATCTTTTCACTCCATCCAGTTTTATGTGAAATGATTTTTGTGTCTATCACACACTGCTAGATTAATTACTGGTAAAACTGAAGTGGTCTCTCTCTCCTTACACATTTATTCATCATATTACAAAAGGATTTGAGCAGTGAAGGCCATCCTTACAGCTAGGTGTGCAAGAGCTACACCCCCAGCAATTTCCAGAACCAAAGATTTTGAGTTCCTACAGCTTCTTTAGAAGAGCTACACATAGAAGAAATATTAGCATAATTAAAACTAATTAGCAAAGGTAGACACACCAGATGAAAAAATATATTAAGATATAATTCCTCTAATAAACTGTGACTTACAAATTAAGAGGCCACCACCAGTCTAAAGCACAAGGATGAGCACTAAATAAGAGACTGAGGAGGCAGTGTATGAACACAAAGCTCAGTTCCAGCCTGAGTGACAAACAGGGAAATACATCATCTCACAAGCTGTTACAAAAGTACAGCAAATACAAAAAAAAGTCATTCTCCTACATATGGAATTTCTCTCCAAAAATAAATTTATCTGAGTTAAAGGATTTGGAAAAATTTGCTACTGCTGAACTAAAAACATTTTGCCCATTAACCTGCAAATCCTTAAACTACTGTGAATGCTTTCTATATAAAAATGGAAATGCAAGAATTTAGTGGTGAAAAGAAGGAACTTATTCTTTTCCTACAAGCACCACAGGATTTTACAATTACTACTTCTTGTCCAAAAAAAAGTTTTTCTGAGCATTTAACATTGCTTCCAATTTTTGATTTCCAATTTTTGTGTTCTACAAGAGACAAAAATATACCAGGTTCCAGAAGATGAATAAAGACATATCCAACATATTCATTTTACATCTCCACAAGCTTTTAATCTACCTTGTCATTCTAGTAATCATTCCCACATTTCTTGTTTGTATGGTTCCAGACAACAGGGGAGCTATTTGTTTATGCATTTTATTTCCACAATTCTATCCTTAACAAATCTCAGCTTTGCTTTTTTTTTTCCACAAACTGTTGCTTACTGAGCCAGAGATCTCCAACTCTGCTGTCCAAAACATTGCTCAGATGTATTCTAAATTTGTCAAATTAATTCCTAACACAGCAAAGCTTATGCACAGTTCACATGACTTCCTTCACTGTGCATGGGTTTGCATTCATCAGCACTGAATTTCATCTGCCATCTTGCCACCCCATCCAACTAATTTGCACTCACAAAATTCTCCCAAGGGTTTCCTCTGATCCCAACTAGATCAATAGTTCTAATAGCTGCAATTTTGTTAATCCTGTGACTGATATTTATTGCATATAAACGTTCTTATCTCTAGCAGGGAACACTTCTGCTGTGAGGAACATTTTTGTTTTGCACCTTTCCATTTCTTTCAGCTCTCTTGGTCACCTACTGATTCCTGACTGTCCCTTGCCTTGTAATTTCCTTGACCTATTTTGAAGGGGTTTGGCAAAGGACTTGGAATCTTCAAATAAACGATGTCAGTGATTCAGCTGTATCCACTGTTTGCTTTATGCACTCAGAGAATATTAACAGATTAGCAAGGCATAGTTTTGCTTTGTGAAACCACGAGAATTTTGTTCAGCTACAGTTTTCTAAAACTGCATATTTTAATTAGCAGTCTGATGAGAAAATGAAACAACTTCTGAGACTGGAACTGAAGTTTCTCTCTAAATTCCCAAATACTGCAGTCTCCCTCCCCACTTTTGATTTTATTTCACACGATTATTAAGAAGTCAATATCCCCTGTGTGTGTCACTCAAGGTGACGAGAACGTCAGTTCCTGGAAAAGGAAGAGCATGTCAGCAGGATGCATCCTCCTCTATGTGCACGTTGTTCCTGGGCTTTCCTGAAATAACTTCAAAACCGACAAAAAGGAGAAAAAAAAAAAAAAAAAAA